>WFAB01003483.1:0-15739 GCA_018977245.1 Lethenteron camtschaticum
CACTCACTCACACACTTACACACTCACTCACACACTCACTCACTCATACACTCACTTATACACTCACTCACTCGCACACTCACTTATACACTCACTCACTTATACACTGACTTATACACTCACTCACTTACACACTCACTTACACATTCACTCACTCATACACTCACTCACTTACACACGCACTTATACACTCACTTATACATTCACTCACTTATACATTCACTTTTACATGCACTCACTTATACATACACTCATACACACACTCATACACTCACTCACTCATACACTCACTCACTCATACACTCACTCATACACTCACTCACACACTTACTCACTTATACACTCATACACACTCACTCACTTAGACACTCACTTATACACTCACTCACTCATACACTCACTCACTCATACACTCACTCACTCATACACTCATTCACACACTTACTCACTTATACACTCACTCACTCATACACACTCACTCACTTAGACACTCACTCACTTACACACGCACTTATACACTCACTTATACATTCACTCACTAATACATTCACTTTTACATGCACTCACTTATACACACACTCATAGTCTCATACACACACTCATACACTCACTCACTGAATCACTCACTGAATCACTCACTGGTGGTGGCAGTAGTCGTGATAGTAAGCGCGCGAGAGAGTCGGTGAAGGCGCAGCTGAGTAAGCGAGCGACTGAGTGAGTGAATTAGTAAAGTGAGCGAGGGGGCGAGTGGACGAGTTTGCGAGCGAGTGGGTGAGTGTGCAAGAGAGTGGGTGAGTGTGAGCGAGTGAGTGGGTGTGTGCGAGAGAGTGGGCGAGTGCGCGAGTGGGTGAGTGTGCAAGTGGGTGAGTGTGCGGGGGGTGAGCGAGTGGTGAGTGTGCGAGTGGGTGAGTGTGCGAGAGAGTGTGCGAGTGGGTGAGCGAGTGTGCGAGAGAGTGGGCGAGTGCGCGAGTGGGTGAGTGTGCGAGAGGGTGAGTGTGCGAGAGAGTGAGCGAGTGGGTGAGTGTGCGAGAGAGTGAGCGAGTGGGTGAGTGTGCGAGTGGGTGGGTGTGCGAGTGTGCGAGAGTGAGTGAGTGAGCGAGAGAGTGAACGAGTGGGTGAGTGGGTGAGTGTGCGAGAGTGAGTGAGTGAGTGAGCGAGTGGACGAGTGTGCGAGGGGGCGAGGGATCGAGTGGACGAGTGTGCGAGAGAGCGAGCGAGTGAGCGAGCGAGAGAGCGAGCAAATGGGTGATGTGCAAGAGCGAGTGAGCGAGCGTGCGACAGATTGAGTAAGTTAGTCAGTCACTCAGCCAAGTGAGTGGTTGAGCGAGCGAGCGAGTAAGTGAATGAGCGAGCAAATGAGCAATCAAGCGAGCGACACAGATACCCGCAGCGAGGGAGAGAGAGGCAGGGAGCGGGAGAGAGAGAGAGACAGACAGACAGAGTGGTGCCCTATTCATTTGGCAGCGGCCGAATTTCTGAAACGAGTCTTTGATTGATCTCCGCCGAGGCTCGAGCCTTTGTGCCCCCCCCCCAACGGGCGGTGGGCGCGACGGCCCCCCAGGATTCACAGCTGCTAATCGTGGCCCCACAAATTGTGCCCGGGCGACGGTGGCACCCACCCCCTCCTCCCCCCAACTCGCCTTCCAGGAGCGTCTCATCGTCTCGTCGTCGTCGTCACTCGCGGCCTCCAGGGTCAGAGGTGGAGTGGGGGAAGCTGCTGGGGGGGGGTGGGGGGATGGGGGGGAGGGGGGAGGGGGAGCTGCTGTGGAGGGGGGGGGCTCTCCATGGCGCGGGGGGTGGGGGGGGGCGGCCTTCGTTGGTTCCTCCGGCGGTCGGATAGCAGCAGCAGCATCATATGTTCATCATCATCATGATCAGCATCATCATGATAATCATCATCATGAGCATCATCATGATCATCATCATCATGAGCATCATCATGTTCATCATCATCATGATCAGCATCATCATGATAATCATCATCATGAGCATCATCATGATCATCATCATGATCATGATCATCATCATGATCGTCATCATCATGAGGATCATCATCATGATCATCATGATCATCATCATGATCATCATCATGAGTATCATCATCATGATCATCATCATGATCATCATCATGATCATCGTCATCATGATCATCATCATGATCATGATCAGCATCATCATGAGCAGCATCATCATCGGCAGCAGCAGCAGCAGCGGCACTATCACAGCTATTCACAACCATTACCCGCCACCATTCATCATCAGCAGGCATGGCAACACCATCACCACCACCATCAGTAGCAACGTCACCGACACCATCGGCACTAGTAAGGCCACGGTCACCATCGTCAGCGTCATCAGGGGCACCACACCACCATAACCATAACACCACTATCAACATCACCACCACTACCACCACTATAACCACCACCACCATAACCATAACCACCACTATCAACATCACCACCACTATCAACATCACCACCACCATAACCCATAACCACCACCACCATTACCACCACCATAGCCACCACCACAACCACTATCACCACCATCACCACCATAACCACCATAACCACCACCACTATCATCACCACCACCACAACCACCACCACAACCACCACCATAACCATAACCACCACCACCATAACCACGACAACCACCACTATCAACATCATCACCACCACCATAACCACCACACAACCACTATCACCACCACCACCATAACCACCACCACCATAACCACCACCACTACATCACCACCATCACAACCACCACCACACCACACCACAACCACCACGATAACCATAACCACCACCATAACCACGACAACCACCACTATCAACATCATCACCACAACCACCACCACCACCATAACCACCACACTGTCACCACCACCGCCACGAGAACCACCACCCACCACCACGATTCTTTCCTGCTTCGATGGCAGCAGCAGCGATGATGTCCAGGAGCTCCATGCCAATCTCCACGTATCTCTGTGTATCGCTATGCGTCTCTATGTAACTCTATGAATCTCTGTGTATCTCTATGAGTCTCTATGTAACTCTATGAATCTCTATGTAGGTCTATGGGTCTCTATGTAACTCTATGTATCTCTGTGTAATCACCAGCTGCCTCCTCTCCCGCGACGTTGTCAGCCTGATCTCTCCGCTGCTGGATGAAGGCCTCCTCTACCCCCCCCATCGCAGCCCCCCCCCCCCACCGCAGCCCCCCCCCCCCAACTCCCTGAACCATCGCCACGTCTCAGCCGTCCGTAGCGCTTTTGTGCGAACGACGCTTCGCTGGGGATTGCATCCAGCATCATCGGATGTCGGCAATCCCTCCTACAATTTAAATCCCTCTTTCAATCCTTCTTTCAATCCCCCTTTCAGTCCCTCTTTCAATCATTCTCTCTTTCAATCATTCTCTCTTTCAATCCCTCTTTCAATCCGTTCCATTTTCAATCCCCCTTTCAATCATTCTCTCTTCAATCCTTCTTTCAATCCCTCTTTCAATCCATCCCTCTTTCAATCATTCTCTCTTTCAATCCTTCTTTCAATCCCTCTTTCATTCTCTCTTCAATCCTTCTTTCAATCCCTCTTTCATTCTCTTTCAATTCCTATTTCAATCCCTCTTTCAATCCCTCTTTCATTCTCTTTCAATTCCTATTTCAATCCCTCTTTCAATCCCTCTTTCAATCCATCCCTCTTTTCAATCCCTCTTTCATTCTCTTTCAATCCTTCTTTCAATCCCTCTTTCATTCTCTTTCAATCCCTCTTTCAATCCATTCCATTTTCAGTCTCTCTTTCACATCCCTTACCTTTAAATCCTTCTATCCCTCCACCACCACCACTCCAGTAACCCCCCCACTCCCCCCCAACCCCCCACCCCCACTCCCCCTCGCCCCCCCAACTAACCCCCACGGTAATGATCGTTCGACAGTGTAATGGCTTTTCCATCAGCCGCGGGAAACGGCTCTCGGCTGTGGCCGTGGCAGTGTCGGAGGCGTTAGGAGTGGGGGGGTGGGGGGGTGGTGGGGGGGCGTGTGGTGTGGGGGGGGGGGTCCCGAGGGGCCGAGTTAACGGGATGAAGGGACAGGCCCCCCAGGAGACCCTACAAAGCGGTATTATTCAATTACAGTCCCGCACGTGGCTTTTCGCGCCATCAGCGGGTAATGAATGGATGTAATTGGAGTACGGGTGTCCGGGGAGATGCCGGGGAAATGCACGGGAGTTGTCGGGGGTGTGTGTGGAGCGGGGGGGGGGGGTGGTGGTGGTCTGGACTTCGTTTTTCCTCCGACTTATCGCTACGCGATGATATAATCAGAGGATCAGATCGGCGTCGTGGTCAGCGCCCACACCGCTGGCGGGATCTTCGCCCGGTGCCGACGGGGCCACGCCGGCTCTCAAGAGAATCGGTGGTGCGCCATCGCGACCCCGCGTGGCCTCGGCAGACTGTTGGGGCCTCGGCGCTGTGGCACATCGTGGTGGGGTGGGGGGTGGCCGCCACCACACCGCACCGCACCGGGTGCTCGTTTGATGCCCACGAGGCCACGTAGGGGAGGCCCAGGACCGGTTCGGATGAAATCGTCGCCGCTGTTGGCCGCGAGCGGGAATGGAACCCGCGTGGCCGGGTTCGTAGCGGCAGCGCTGGGCACTCCCCACGATGCCACCTCCACACCATTGGTTCTTTACTGCAGCCTTTGCGCCACTTTGGTTCTCATCGTGAAAAAAACATTGTTCAATACTGATGAATACATCGAAGGTTTGGTGAAACAAAGTAAGTTATCACGTGATTTGCCTTCAAAAAAAATCTGCCCACGTCTCGAAGCACCCCCAGAGAGGGCATTTCGCACCCCCAGTGGGTGGGTATACCCCAGGTTAAGAACCACTGACCCACACCATCACCATGGTGAGAGAGACACGCAAACTCCAAATATACAGCAGCAGGCGTCAGGGTCGGAATCTAACCTACGACCTCCTGTATACCAGGCGAGGTAGTCAACATCTCCTACCACCGTGATGATGATGATAGAGAGACAAGCAAACTCCAAATATACAGCAGCAGGCGTCAGGGTCGGAATCTAACCTACGACCTCCTGTATACCAGGCGAGGTAGTCAACATCTCCTACCATCGTGATGATGATGATAGAGAGACAAGCAAACTCCAAATATACAGCAGCAGGCGTCAGGGTCGGAATCTAACCCACGACCTCCTGTATACCAGGCGAGGTAGTTAACATCTCCTAGCCACCGTGATGATGATGATGAGAGAGACACGCAAACTCTAAATATAGAGCAAGCGTCGGGGTTGGGATCGAACCCGCGACCTCCTGTAAACCAGGCGAGGTAGTCAACATCTCCTAGCCACCGTGATGATGATGATGATAGAGAGACACGCAAACTCCAAATATACAGCAGACGTCAGGGTCGGAATTGAACCCACGACCCCCTGTAGACCAGGCGAGGTAGTCAACATCTCCTAGCCACCGTGATGATGATCATGGTGAGAGAGACACGCAAACTCCAAATATACAGCAGCAGGCGTCAGGGTCGGAATCTAACCCACGACCTCCTGTGTACCAGGCGAGGGAGTTAACATCTCACAACCGCGGTGCCCCCAACTGCTTGTGGATGTCTATACGGGGGTCTTTGTCTTTGTGTCATTCTATCTGTCTGACGACGCCTGCCTGTCTGTCTGTGTTGCATCCTCTGTCCCATTCTGACTGCCTTTGCCGCTCTGCCAAATTAATACGTGAAGATTGTAATACGATAGCCAGTCAACCTTGTACATAACGTTCATTAACTTCATGAGTAACTTTTTACGTAATTAATATCCTTAATTTATCTCGTGTGTGCGTATGTGTGTGTGTGCGCGGGGAGCGGTGGTGTAGTGGTTAGCGCTACGCTGCGCTACGAAGCCGGAGACCCGAGTTCGATTCTCGCTCACGGTCAACACCCGTGACGATTAACTGAACCGGGCCTCCCCTAGGTTGACTCAGCGTCAAACGAGTAGCTGGCGCGGTGTGCAGTAAACATCGCCACTGGGGAGACAAAGGCGGCCGGGCGTGGTGCTCACCACACACCCCCTCGTGTGCCGTGCCGGCCTTAATAGGCGCCGCTCGCTAACAGCACTTGCCCCAACAGTCTGTGAAGGCTACACGGGGGGTTTTTGTCTTTGGGGGTGTGTGAGTGCACGTGACCAAACCTGTGTCTGTAAGACGATGGGAGCGATGCGACAGGAGAGAGATGGAAGATGTTTGTTGGGAGATGGAAAATAGAGAGATGGAGAGAGAGATGGGATTCATCTTCTTGGTTCTTTCGGTAAAGTCACGTAGAATGGAAATAATAAAATAATAAAAATAAAACATAATAAATTATTTGATTATGTTAGATTGTTATTATTTTATTATTTCCCTTCTACGTGACTTTACCGAAAGAACCAAGAAGATGAATCCCTGCAGTCACGAAAGCTTTAAATATAATTATTTTATTATGTTTTATTTTTATTATTTTATTATTTCCCTTCTACGTGACTTTACCGAAAGAACCAAGAAGATGAATCCCTGCAGTCACGAAAGCTTTAAATATAATTATTTTATTATGTTTTATTTTTATTATTTTATTACTTCCCTTCTACGTGACTTTACCGAAAGAACCAAGAAGATGAATCCCTGCAGTCACGAAAGCTTTAAATAGAGATGGGATTGTTTGGGAGGGAGGTGGGAGAGAGATGAGAGGGAGACTTATCAGAAAATGTGATGGTCGCGGTAGAGTTGTGATGATGGTGGTGGTGGTGGACGATGGAAATATTGTGGGCGAGAGCAAAGCGGGAGAGGGTCATGACATCGGAGACGTGGGAGATGTTACCAAACTCGCACGGTGGCGTGGAAGATGCGTGGAAGATGTGGGGGGGGGGGGTTGAGTCGTGGGAGATGTTACCAAACTCGCACGGTGGCGTGGAAGATGCGTGGACGACGGGGGGGGGTAGGTTTGAGTCGTGGGAGATGTTATCACACTCACACGGTGGTGTTGGAAGATGCGTGGAAGATGTGGGGGGGGTAGTGGAGAGAAGTGAGAGGCCCAGTCACCCCCCCCAGCCCCCAGCCCCCACCCCCCACTAAGTTATCCGCTCATCCTCCCAGAGCACCGCCGTCTCACGGCCTCCAGTACCCCCCACCTCCCCCCACCTCCCCCACCCCCGTCCCCTCGGGCCGGCCAGACAAGAGCGGGGCCCCTGTGTGCGGCGGGGGGCGGGGGGGGGGGTCTGCGGGGGGGGGGCACGGTAGCAGTGGAGTGGTGACCCCTGGGGCTTGCGGTGTTAACTCGCTACGCACAGTCCACCCTCTGTGTGTGCGGCTCTTAGTCGGCTAGCCCTAGGCGGCTGTGTGTCTGTGTCTGTGTGTCTGTGTGTGTCAGTGTGTTGTCTGTTCGGTGTGAGCGTGAGAAAGTATTATAGATGTGTCTGTGTGTGTGTCTGTGTGTGTGTCTGTTCGGTGTAAGCGTGAGAAAGTATTATAGATGTGTCTGTGTGTGTGTCTGTGTGTGTGTCTGTGTGTGTGTCTGTGTGTGTGTCTGTGTGTGTGTCTGCGTGTGTGTGTGTGTCTGTGTGTGTGTCTGTGTGTGTTGTCTATTTGGTGTGAGCGTGACAGAGTGTGTTAGGTGTGTGTATGTGCGTGTTTGTGTGGCGACTTTTTAAACTTTTTCTTAAACCTGTGTAGCTCTTTTTCATTAACGACCTGGCCACAAATGACGGCTCAACGAAGCGGCTTATCATCACGTAGACATTTATAGCAGCCAAATACTCTAAACTCACGATTCTAAATGTGGAGGGAAAAACCGGAGGACCTGGACAAAAATCCACGCGACTTCGGGGAGAGAGAGAGACGCAAACTCCAAATATACAGCAGCAGGCGTCAGGATGAGGATCGAACCCACGACCTCCTGTACACCAGGCGAGGTAGTTAACATCTCCTAGCCACCGTGATGATGATGAGAGACACAAACTCCAAATAAACAGCAGCAGGCGTCAGGATGAGGATCGAACCCACGACCTCCTGCATACCAGGCGAGGTAGTGAACATCTAGCCACCGTGATGATGATGAGAGACACGCAAACTCCAAATATACAGCAGCAGGCGTCAGGATGGGGATCGAACCCACGACCTCCTGCATACCAGGCGAGGTAGTCAACATCTCCTAGCCACCGTGATGATGATGAGAGACACGCAAACTCCAAATATACAGCAGCAGGCGTCAGGATGGGGATCGAACACACGACCTCCTGCACACCAGGCGAGGTAGTCAACATCTCCTAGCCACCGTGGCGTGTTTGTGGAGTTGACAACGCACAGCAGCGTGAGTCCGCGGCGAACTTCGAAAGCTTCGCTTCGTAAAATCGCCCGAGTCGCCCGATCAAACGTTTGCGTGGAGAGAGTTAAACAAAGAAAAAAAAAGATGTAATTACGGAGGAACGCCCGTTCCTACCGTCGTTAAAACCCCACTTTGATCCGAGGCGCGTTTAAGAGGCCATCTCACTCATTACGGGCCGCAATTAAGCAATTAAGCGGCGGCGGCGGTGGTGGTGGTGGTGGCGATCGTCAAAACGCGCGCTCACAAAGCTCTCCGATGGACGTCTAACCGCACCGCACGAAGCCGGCCGCGCCAATCGGAGGAGGTGTGCCGGGGAAGGACGACGGACTGGACGCACAAAAAGCCGTTGCGGGGTTTTCAATCGAGACGATCATTCAAAAGTGCCACAGCTCCCACGTGGCGTTCCTAATATCGGATTTTTTTGTGGTTTCACTCTTCAACACACCGGTGGGCTAAAGCAGTGAACTATTTGTCTTTTGTCAACGTGACACTTTTTTGATCATTGGCCGTGTCGGGTGGTGGAGGGTTACGACACATTTATAAACAAACGCGATCTAACCCAAAAACTTTATTATGAATAATATTGATCGCGAAAGCCTGCTACGTGTTCAACTGAAAAGTACTGTAGTGGTTGTCCCACCTGATGACGGAAGCTTGTGTTGCTTCCGAAACGTCGTGATTTTATTTATTTCAAATGTTTTTTCTTATTTTTTATTTATTTTTTCCACCTACGTGACTTTACCGAAAGAACCAGAGCGTATGGATACTTGCAGTCACGCAAACTTCAAACCTGTTTTGTTGCCGGACAAAAGGGGGAACCCCCTATGATCCCATGCTCTATATATAGTTGGTCTCGAGTGTTTCTCTCTCTCTGCTCGTTTCGCGTGGACTTTTCTCCGTTTCCCCCCCCCTACCCCTCCACGTTTAGAATCAACATCGCCACGCGTTTAAGAGAATTTCTCTGCTGCTATGAATGTCCACGTGACGACGATGATGATGACGACAATCCGCCGCATTTCGTTGAGCTATCATCTGCGAAAGCCGGATCGCTTCTCAAAAAACAAAACCGCTACGTATCTGAGCGGGACTTAGCCAGCAAATAAAAACACAACGAGTGCCACCTCTTCTTGGTTCTTTCCGTAAAGTCACGTAGAATGGAAATAATAAAATAATAAAATACAACATTATTAAATAATTCTCACGACGTTTCGGCCACAACGCAAGCAGCCGTCCTCAGGTGAAGAATGAAACACCACCAAGCTTGGAGCGTATATTTAAGCAGGGTTGGAGGGGGAAGAAGAGCGCCTTGACAAAATAATTTGCATATCAAGAGGAATTTAGCATATTTATGGGAAATGCGTAGGAGGTGGTGCTAAATTCCTCTTGATATGCAAATTATTTTATTATGTTTTCTTTTTATTATTTTATTATTTCCCTTCTACGTGACTTTACCGAAAGAACCAAAAAGATGAATCCCTGCAGTCACGACAGCTTTAAATCAAAATGGTGTGTTTTTATTATTTTATTATTTCCCTTCTACGTGACTTTACCGAAAGAACCAAAAGATGAATCCCTGCAGTCACGAAAGAAGCTTTACATCGAAAAGAGTGCCACCTTGTGAAAGGTGGCACTCGCTGGCTCGCCCTCCCCCACGGCAGTTGCCACCCGTACAGGTTTCCCCAGGACGGGCCCCCGTCTTGATGCGCGTGCGACAATCGGTGACGCGGGGGGGGGGGGTGCGGTGGCGCCTTACAACGAACGTTGAGTTGGTGGTCTGGGCAAGGCCGGCGGGATTGCGCGCGGGCCTCCAGCGTGCACCCAGCCTGGCGCAACCGCTCGTGGTGACTTCACCACCATCGGTTGACGTCCTTGTTGATGTTGTTGTTGTGTGTGTCTGAGTATTTGCAGTGACGATTATCTGAACCGGTCCTGGGCCTCCCCTAGGTCGAGTCAGCCTCAAATGAGTACCTGGTGCGGTGTGTAAACATCGCAAACTGGGGAGACAAAGGCGGCCAGGCGTGGTGCTGACCACCCACCCCTTTGTGTGCCATGCCGGCCTTCATAGGCGCCACTCGCTAACAGCGCTTGCCCCAACAGTCTGTGAAGGCTACACGGGGGGGCATTGTCTTTGGGAGTGTGTGAGTGCACGTGCCCAAACCTGCGTGTCTGTAAGACGCTCTTCCGTGCCGGCCTTCATAGCTGCTACTCGCTGAGAAGTACTTGGCCCAAAAGTCTGTGTATAAGGCTATAGGGGAGGGACCTTTGTCTTTGTGCGTATGGGTGTGTGTGTGCGTGTGTCCGTGCGTGCGCGTGCGTGTGTGCGTCAGTGTGATGGGGAGCGGTGGTGTAGCGGTTAGCGCACTGCGCTACAAACCTAGCGACCCGGGTTCGATTCCCGCTCACGGCCAACATCGGTGACGATTATCTGAACCGATCCTGGGCCTCCCCTAAGTCGACTCAGCCTCAAATGAGTACCTGGTGCGATGTGTAAACATTGCCACTGGGGAGACAAAGGCGGACGGGCGTGGTGCTGGCCACCCACTCCCTCGTGTGCCGTGCCGGCCTTCACAGGTGCTCGCTAACAGCACTTGCCCCTAGAGTCTGTTAAGGCTACACGGGGGATCTTTATCTTTGTGTGCGTGTGGTGTGTCCGTGTGCGCGCGTTTGTTTTTACCGGCTCACGTTTAACGGGCGGCACTTAACCTCTCGACGAGATGATGTCATGGCACCGGGGGGTGGGGGGGGGGTCACCGGGGCGTCGTTTGGGCTCATGCGAGTCGAAGGGCCGTGGAGGTACGCGCCTGCTGACGGAGCCTGCTGCGTGTGCGCGCCTCCCGCGCGTGGCAACACAGAGGCGGCATCACTCAGCGCGCGCACACGCTGTCGATAGCCGTAGCCACCACACGTGCTTGTGTGTGTGTGTGTGTGAGTTTATAGGTGTGTGTGTGTCTATAGGTGTGTGTGTGTGTGAGTCTATAGGTGTGTGTGTGTGTGAGTCTATAGGTGTGTGTGTGTGAGTGTGTGAGTCTATGGGTGTGTGTGTGTGAGTCTATAGGTGTCTGTGTGTGTGTCTATGGGTGTGTGTGTGTGAGTCTATAGGTACGTGTGAGTGTGTGTGTGTGAGTCTATGGGTGTGTGTGTGTGTCAATGGGTGTGTGTGTGAGTCTATGGGTGTGTGTCTGTGTGTCTATAGGTGTGTGTGTGTCTATGGGTGTGTGTGTGTGTCTATGGGTGTGTGTGTGAGTCTATGGGTGTGTGTGAGTCTATAGGTGTGTGTGTGTGTGTCTATAGGTACGTGTGTGTGTGTGTGAGAGTCTATGGGGGTGTGTGAGTCTATAGGTGTGTGTGTGAGTCTATAGGTACGTGTGTGTGAGTCTATAGGTGCATGTGTGTGTGTCTATAGGTACGTGTGTGTGTGTGTGAGAGTCTATGGGTGTGTGTGTGTCTATAGGTTTGTGGTGTGTGTGAGTCTATGGGTGTGTATGTGTGAGTCTGTGTGTGAGTGTGTGAGTCTGTGTATGAGTGTGTGAGTCTATAGGTGTGTGTGTGTCTATGGGTGTGTGTGAGTCTATGGGTGTGAGTCTATGGGTGCGTGTGTGTGTGTGAGCCTATAGGTGTGTGTGTGTCTATAGGTACGTGTGTGTGTGAGTCTATAGGTACGTGTGTGTGTGTGTGTGAGTCTATGGGTGTGTGTGTCTATAGGTACGTGTGTGTGTGTGAGAGTCTATGGGTGTGTGTGAGTCTATAGGTGTGTGTGTGTGAGTCTGTAGGTACGTGTGTGTGTGTGTGAGTCTATGTGTGTGTGTGTGTGAGTCTATAGGTATGTGTGTGAGTCTATAAATACGTGTGTGTGTGTGAGTATATAGGTACGTGTGAGTGTGTGTGAGTCTATGGGGGTGTGTGTGTCTATGGGTGTGTGTGTGTGAGTCTATGGGTGTGTGTCTGTGTGTCTATGGGTGTGTGTGTGTGAGTCTATAGGTACGTGTGAGTGTGTGTGTGTGAGTCTATGGTGTGTGTGTGTGTCTATGGTGTGTGTGTGAGTCTATGGGTGTGTGTCTGTGTGTCTATATGTGTTGTGTCTAGGTGTGTGGTGTGTCTATAGGTACGTGTGTGTGTGTGTGTGTGAGAGTATGGGGTGTGTGGAGTCTATAGGTGTGTGTGTGAGTCTATAGGTACGTGTGTGTGTGAGTCTATAGGTGCATGTGTGTGTGTCTATAGGTACGTGTGTGTGTGTGTGAGAGTCTATGTGTGTTGTGTGTCTATAGGTTTGTGTGTGTGTGAGTCTATAGGTACGTGTGTGTGTGAGTCTATAGGTGTGTGTGTGAGTCTATAGGTGTGTGTGTGTGAGTCTATAGGTGTGTGTGTGTGAGTCTTTAGGTGTGTGTGGAGTCTATAGGTGTGTGTGTGAGTCTATAGGTGTGTGTGTGTGTGAGTCTATAGGTGTGTGTTGTGTGAGTCTATAGGTGTGTGTGTGTGAGTCTTTAGGTGTGTGTGTGAGTCTATAGGTGTGTGTGTGTGAGTCTATAGGTGTGTGGTGTGAGTCTTTTAGGTGTGTGTGTGAGTCTATAGGTGTGTGTGTGTGAGTCTATAGGTGTGTGTGTGTGAGTCTATAGGTGTGTGTGTGAGTCTATAGGGGTGTGTGTGTGTGAGTCTATAGGTGTGTGTGTGAGTCTTTAGGTGTGTGTTGATCTATAGGTGCGTGTGTGTGGTGAGAGTCTATGGGTGGGTGTGTGTGTGTGAGTCTATGGGTGTGTGTGTGAGTGTTGTGAGTCTATAGGTGCGTGTGTCTATAGGTGTGTGTGTGTGAGTCTATGGGTGGGTGTGTGTGTATGAGTCTATGGGTGTGTGTATGTGATGTGTGTGAGTCTATGGGTGTGTGTGTGTGTGTGAGTCTATAGGTGTGTGTGTGTCTATGGGTGTGTGTGTGTGTGAGTCTATAGGTGTGTGTTTGAGTGTGTGTGAGTCTATGGGTGTGTGTGTGTGAGTCTATATGTGTGTGTGTGGTGAGTCTATAGGTGTGTGTGAGTCTTTAGGTGTGTGTGTGAGTCTATAGGTGTGTGTGTGAGTCTATAGGTGCGTGTGTCTATAGGTGTGTGTGTGTGAGTCTATGGGTGGGGTGTGTGTGAGTGTGTGTGAGTCTATGGGTGTGTGTGTGTGAGTCTATAGGTGCGTGTGTGTCTATGGGTGTGTGTGTGAGTGTGTGTGAGTCTATGGGTGCGTGTGTGTGTGTGAGTCTATAGGTACGTGTGTGTATGAGTGTTTGGGTACGTGTGACGTCACCGCCCCCGTGGGGAGTGGTGGTGCAGCGCTCAGCGCGTTGAACCCGGCAAACCCGAGTTCGATTCCCGCTCATGGACAACACCGGTGACGATTATCTGAACCGCACCTGGGCCTCCCATAGGTCGACTCAGCCGCAAATGAGTACCTGGGGAGACAAAGGCGGCCGGGCGTGGTGCAGGCCACCCACCCCCTGGTGTGCCGTTCCGGCCTTCATAGTTGCTGCTCGCTAACAGCACTTGCCCCTGCAGCCCTGCTAGAGGCTACCTGGGGTAGCTTTGTCTGTGTGTGGTGTGTGTAGTACATAGATACTGCTGCTACTAACAGCACTTTCCCCTGCAGCCCTGCTAGAGGCTACCTGGGGTAGCTTTGTCTGTAGCTGTGTAACAGCACTTGCCCCTCCAGCCTGCAACAAGTTGCTGAGCTGGAGTGTTCGATAGCTACTGACGTCTGAACAACTTCAAGTTTAGCATCATCATCATTATCAGTAGCAGCAGCATCAGCATTGTCAGCATCAGGAGTAGCATCATCAGCATCATCGTCAGCATCAGGAGTAGCATCATCATCAGCAACAGCAGCATCATCAGCACCATCCTCAGCATCAGGAGTAGCATCATCATCATCAGCATCGTCAGCATCATCGTCAGCATCAGGAGTAGCATCATCATCAGCAGCAGCATGATCAGCATCGTCAGCATCATCGTCAGCATCAGGAGTAGCATCATCATCAGCAGCATCATCAGCATCGTCAGCATCAGCATCATCAGCATCGTCAGCATCAGCATCATCAGCATCAGGAGTAGCATCATCATCATCAGCAGCAGCATCATCAGCATCATCGTCAGCATCAGGAGTAGCATCATCATCATCATCATCAAATAGCAGCAGCAGCAATCAAAACTGCTCAGCTCAATCCCTCTGCGTTCAGATTTCGGGAGCGAAAATCACGCGGCTCACATTCACTCGCCAGAGAATCCGTCGGCCGAGTCGTTAATTGCATTCGTGCCAATTAGCGAGAGGCGGCCCTCGCGAGCCGAAGCGCCGTCACTGATCGTCATCTCTCTCTCTCCCCATTATCTCACTACCCTCTCTCTCCCCTCTCTCTCTCCTCTCTCTCCACTCTCTCTCCCCATTCTCTTTTTTTTACGATCAGTGGAAACAAGAAGATGCTCGGTGTATTCGGCACTTTGTTTCGTTCATCATTTCGTAAAATGTTTTTTTTTAAACGGGGCTTTATGTAACCCTCGCTCGCTCGCTCTCTCACTCTCTCCACTCTCTCTCGCTCGTTCTGTCGCTCATTCTCTCTCCACTCTCTCTCCCATTCTCTCATTCCCCTCTCTCTCTCCCACGATCTCTCTCCACTCTCTCTCCCTCTCTTTTTTTATTATTTTATTAATTTATTTTTTATTTTTTTATTATTATTTACGATCAGTGGAAACAAGAAGATGCTCGGTGTATTCAGCACTTTGCTTCGTTAATCATTTCGTAATTTTTTTAATTTAAAATTTTAAACTTTGCTTTATGTAAAACCAGCACCTCTCGCTCACTCTCTCGCTCACTCTCTCGCTCCCCCCTCTCTCTCACCCTCTCTCTCCACTCTCTCTCTTTTTTTTTACGATCAGTGGAAACAAAAAGATGCTCGTGTATTCGGCACTTGTTTCGTTCATCATTTCGTAATTTTTTTTTTTTTTAAACGGGGCTTTATGTTGCCCTCGCTCGCTCGCTCTCTCGCTCACTCGCTCGCTCGCTCGCCTCTCTCGCTCACTCTCTCGTCACTCACTCGCTCGCTCGCTCGCTCTCTCTCTCGCTCATTCTCTCGCTCCTTTTCTCGCGCTCACTCTCTGTTATGTACGCGCCCCCCTCGCAGTCCTATGGCCTCGACGGGTAGCTCATAACAGCATGCAGAGCTCCCCGTCATCTGCCACGGAGCACACGGCCTCCTCCATCGCCCACTGCTCCTTGAAGGCCGGCACGGCGTGGGTCAGCCGCGCGTGGCGGAACTCCAGCCACACCCTGGCTCCGACACAGAGCGCGGAAGATGCCCAGGCTGTTGCCGGACGTTTCCCCTCCAGGGCCACCTTCCTCGCCTGTA
>WFAB01003484.1:0-15728 GCA_018977245.1 Lethenteron camtschaticum
CTGCTGTAGATTGTGGTGGTGTTGTGGTTAATGGTGTTGCTGCAACTGATGTGGTTATTGCTGCAGATGTTGCGGCACCTGGGTGGTTGTCCTACAGTTGTAGCTGATGGTGTTGTTGCTGCTGATGTTGTTAGGGCTGCAGATGTTAATGATGCTGTAGATAGTTGTGATGTGGGCAATGGTGTTGTTGCAGCTGATGTGGCTATTGCTGCAGATGTTGAGACACCTGATGTTTGTGCTACAGTTGTTGCTGATGGTGTTGTTGCTGCTGATGTGGTTACTACTGCAGATGTTGATGCTGCTGTAGATTGTGGTGGTATTGTGGGCAATGGTGTTGTTGTAGCTGATGTGGTTATTGCTGCAGATGTTGACACTGCTGAAGTTGTTTGCCCTAGAGTTGTAGCCGATGGTGTTGTTGCTGCTGATGTGGTTACTACTGCTGGTGTGGATGCTGCTGTAGATTGTGGTGGTGTTGCTGACAATGGTGGTGTTGCACCTGATGTGGTTATTGCTGCAGTTGTTGCTGTACCTGATGTTTGTCCTACAGTTGTAGCTGATGGTGTTGTTGCTGCTGATGTGGTTATAGCTGCAGATGTTGATGATGCTGTAGATTGTGGTGGTGTTGTCGGCAATGTTGTTGTTGCAGCTGATGTGGTTATTGCTTCAGCTGTTGAGGCACCTGATGTTTGTCCTACAGTTGTAGCTGATGGTGTTGTTGCTGCTGATGTGGTTATAGCTGCAGATGTTGATGATGCTGTAGATTGTGGTGGTGTTGTGGACATTTGAGTTGGTGAAGGAGTTGATGTTTGTGGTATTGGAGTTGATACTTCTGTTGTTGGTCCTGCAGTTGTAGAAATTACTGCTGATGTGGTTACTACTGCAGATGTTGATGCTGCTGTAGATTGTGGTGGTGTTGTGGTTAATGATGTTGCTGCAGCTGATGTGGTTATTGCTGCAGATGTTGCGGCACCTGGTGTGGTTTGTCCTACAGTTGTAGCTGATGGTGTTGTTGCTGGTGATGTGGTTATGGCTGCAGATGTCGATGATGCTGTAGATTGTGGTGGTGTTGTCGGCAATGTTGTTGTTGCAGCTGATGTGGTTATTGCTTCAGTTGTTGAGGCACCTGATGTTTGTGCTACAGTTGTTGCCGATGGTGTTGTTGCTGCTGATGTGGTTACTACTGCAGATGTTGATGCTGCTGTAGATTGTGGTGGTATTGTGGGCAATGGTGTTGTTGCAGCTGATGTGGTTATTGCTGGAGATGTTGACACTGCTGAAGTTGTTTGCCCTCGAGTTGTAGCCGATGGTGTTGTTGCTGCTGATGTGGTTACTACTGCTGGTGTGGATGCTGCTGTAGATTGTGGTGGTGTTGCTGACAATGGTGGTGTTGCACCTGAAGTGGTTATTGCTGCAGAAGTTGCCACACCTGATGTTGTTTGTCCTACACTTGTAGCCAATGGTGTTGTTGCTGCCAAGGTGGTTACGACTGCAGATGTTGATGCCACTGTAGATTGTGGTGGTGTTGTGGACAATGGTGTTGTTGCAGCTGATGTGGTTATTGCTGCAGTTGTTGCTGCACCTGATGTTTGTCCTACAGTTGTAGCTGATGGTGTTGATGCTGCTGATGTGGTTATAGCTGCAGATGTTGATAATGCTGTAGATTGTGGTGGTGTTGTCGGCAATGTTGTTGTTGCAGCTGATGTGGTTATTGCTTCAGTTGTTGAGGCACCTGATGTTTGTCCTACAGTTGTAGCCGATGGTGTTGTTGCTGGTGATGTGGTTATGGCTGCAGATGTCGATGATGCTGTAGATTGTGGTGATGTTGTGGGCAATGGTGTTGTTGCAGCTGATGTGGTTATTGCTGCAGATGTTGAGACACCTGATGTTTGTGCTACAGTTGTTGCCGATGGTGTTGTTGCTGCTGATGTGGTTATGGCTGCAGATGTTGATGAAGCTGTAGATTGTGGTGATGTTGTGGGCAATGGTGTTGTTGCAGCTGATGTGGTTATTGCTGCAGATGTTGAGACACCTGATGTTTGTGCTACAGTTGTTGCCGATGATGTTGTTGCTGCTGATGTGGTTACTACTGCTGGTGTGGATGCTGCTGTAGATTGTGGTGGTGTTGCTGACATTGGTGTTGTTGCAGCTGAAGTGGTTATTGCTGCAGAAGTTGCCGCACCTGATGTTGTTTGTCCTACACTTGTAGCCGATGGTGTAGTTGCTGCTGATGTGGTTATGGCTGCAGATGTTGATGATGCTGTAGATTGTGGTGGTGGTGTTGTGGACAATGGTGTTGTTGCCGCTGATGTTGTTATTGATGCAGATGTTGAGACTGCTGATGTTGTTTGTCCTGGAGATGTAGCTGATTGTGTTGTTGCTGCCAAGGTGGTTACGACTGCAGATGTTGATGCTACTGTAGATTGTGGTGGTGTTGTGGACAATGGTGTTGTTGCAGCTGATGTGGTTATTGCTGCAGTTGTTGCTGTACCTGATGTTTGTCCTACAGTTGTAGCCGATGGTGTTGTTGCTGGTGATGTGGTTATGGCTGCAGATGTTGATGATGCTGTAGATTGTGGTGATGTTGTGGGCAATGGTGTTGTTGCAGCTGATGTGGTTATTGCTGCAGATGTTGAGACACCTGATGTTTGTGCTACAGTCATTGCCGATGGTGTTGTTGCTGCTGATGTGGTTACTGCTGCAGATGTTGATGCTGCTGTTGTTTGTCCTGGAGTTGTGGACATTTGAGTTGGTGAAGCAGTTGATGTTTGTGGTATTGGAGTTGATACTTCTGTTGTTGGTCCTGCAGTTGTAGAAATTACTGCTGATGTGGTTACTACTGCAGATGTTGATGCTGCTGTAGATTGTGGTGGTGTTGTGGTTAATGGTGTTGCTGCAGCTGATGTGGTTATTGCTGCAGATGTTGCGGCACCTGATGTGGTTTGTCCTACAGTTGTAGCTGATGGTGTTGTTGCTGCTGATGTTGTTAGGGCTGCAGATGTTGATGATGCTGTAGATAATTTTTGATGTGGGCAATGGTGTTGTTGCAGCTGATGTGGCTATTGCTGCAGATGTTGAGACACCTGATGTTTGTGCTACAGTTGTTGCTGATGGTGTTGTTGCTGCTGATGTGGTTACTACTGCTGGTGTGGATGCTGCTGTAGATTGTGGTGGTGTTGTGGACGATGGCGTTGTTGCAGCTGATGTGGTTATTGCTTCAGATGTTGTTGCACCTGATGTTGTTTGTCCTACAGTTGTAGCTGATGGTGTTGCGACTGCTGATGTTGATGCTGATGTAGATTGTGGTGGTGTTGTAGGCAATGGTGTTGTTGCAGCTGATGTTGTTATTGCTGCAGATGTTGAGGCACCTGAAGTTGCTAGTCCTAGAGTTATAGATGATGGTGATGTTGCTGCTGATGTGGTAACTGCTGCAGATGTTGAGGGACCTGCAGTTGTTTGTGCGAGAGTTGATGCCGATGGTGTTGTTGCCGCTGATGTGGTTATTGATGCAGTTGTTGATGCACCTGCTGTTTGTCCTACAGTTGTAGCCGATGGTGTTGTTGCTGGTGATGTGGTTATGGCTGCAGATGTTGATGATGCTGTAGATTGTGGTGATGTTGTGGGCAATGGTGTTGTTGCAGCTGATGTGGTTATTGCTGCAGATGTTGAGACACCTGATGTTTGTGCTACAGTTGTTGCCGATGGTGTTGTTGCTGCTGATGTGGTTACTACTGCTGGTGTGGATGCTGCTGTAGATTGTGGTGGTGTTGTGGACAATGGTGTTGTTGCCACTGATGTTGTTATTGATGCAGATGTTGAGACTGCTGAAGTTGTTTTTCCTGGAGATGTAGCTGATTGTGTTGTTGCTGCCAAGGTGGTTACGACTGCAGATGTTGATGCTACTGTAGATTGTGGTGGTGTTGTGGACAATGGTGTTGTTGCAGCTGATGTGGTTATTGCTGCAGTTGTTGCTGCACTTGATGTTTGTCCTACAGTTGTAGCTGATGGTGTTGTTGCTGCTGATGTGGTTACGACTGCAGATGTTGATTGTACTGTTGATTGTGGTGGTGTTGTGGACAATGGTGTTGTTGCAGCTGATGTGGTTATTGCTGCAGTTGTTGAGGCACCTGATGTTTGTCCTACAGTTGTAGCTGATGGTGTTGTTGCTGCTGATGTGGTTACTGCTGCAGTTGTTGATGCTGCTGTTGTTTGTCCTGGAGTTGTGGACATTTGAGTTGGTGAAGGAGTTGATGTTTGTGGTATTGGAGTTGATACTTCTGTTGTTGGTCCTGCAGTTGTAGAAATGATTGCTGATGTGGTTACTACTGCAGATGTTGATGCTGCTGTAGATTGTGGTGGTGTTGTGGTTAATGGTGTTGCTGCAGCTGATGTGGTTATTGCTGCAGATGTTGCGGCACCTGATGTGGTTTGTCCTACAGTTGTAGCTGATGGTGTTGTTGCTGCTGATGTTGTTAGGGCTGCAGATGTTGATGATGCTGTAGATAGTTGTGATGTGGGCAATGGTGTTGTTGCAGCTGATGTGGTTATTGCTTCAGTTGTTGAGGCACCTGATGTTTGTCCTACAGTTGTAGCCGATGGTGTTGTTGCTGCTGATGTGGTTACTACTGCTGGTGTGGATGCTGCTGTAGATTGTGGTGGTGTTGTGGACAATGGTGTTGTTGCCACTGATGTTGTTATTGATGCAGAGGTTGAGACTGCTGAAGTTGTTTTTCCTGGAGATGTAGCTGATTGTGTTGTTGCTGCCAAGGTGGTTACGACTGCAGATGTTGATGCTACTGTAGATTGTGGTGGTGTTGTGGACAATGGTGTTGTTGCAGCTGATGTGGTTATTCCTGCAGTTGTTGCTGCACTTGATGTTTGTCCTACAGTTGTAGCTGATGGTGTTGTTGCTGCTGATGTGGTTACGACTGCAGATGTTGATTGTACTGTAGATTGTGGTGGTGTTGTGGACAATGGTGTTGTTGCAGCTGATGTGGTTATTGCTGCAGTTGTTGAGGCACCTGATGTTTGTCCTACAGTTGTAGCTGATGGTGTTGTTGCTGCTGATGTGGTTACTGCTGCAGTTGTTGATGCTGCTGTTGTTTGTCCTGGAGTTGTGGACATTTGAGTTGGTGAAGGAGTTGATGTTTGTGGTATTGGAGTTGATACTTCTGTTGTTGGTCCTGCAGTTGTAGAAATGATTGCTGATGTGGTTACTACTGCAGATGTTGATGCTGCTGTAGATTGTGGTGGTGTTGTGGTTAATGGTGTTGCTGCAGCTGATGTGGTTATTGCTGCAGATGTTGCGGCACCTGATGTGGTTTGTCCTACAGTTGTAGCTGATGGTGTTGTTGCTGCTGATGTTGTTAGGGCTGCAGATGTTGATGATGCTGTAGATAGTTGTGATGTGGGCAATGGTGTTGTTGCAGCTGATGTGGTTATTGCTTCAGTTGTTGAGGCACCTGATGTTTGTCCTACAGTTGTAGCCGATGGTGTTGTTGCTGGTGATGTGGTTATGGCTGCAGATGTCGATGATGCTGTAGATTGTGGTGATGTTGTGGGCAATGGTGTTGTTGCAGCTGATGTGGTTATTGCTGCAGATGTTGAGACACCTGATGTTTGTGCTACAGTTGTTGCCGATGGTGTTGTTGCTGCTGATGTGGTTACTACTGCAGATGTTGATGCTGCTGTAGATTGTAGTGGTGTTGTGGGCAATGGTGTTGTTGCAGCTGATGTGGTTATTGCTGCAGATGTTGACACTGCTGAAGTTGTTTGCCCTAGAGTTGTAGCCGATGGTGTAGTTGCTGCTGATGTGGTTACTACTGGTGGTGTGGATGCTGCTGTAGATTGTGGTGGTGTTGCGGACAATGGTGTAGTTGCTGGTGATGTTGTTATTGATGCAGATGTTGATGATGCTGTAGATTGTGGTGGTGGTGTTGTTGACAATGGTGTTGTTGCCGCTGATGTTGTTATTGATGCATATGTTGAGACTGCTGATGTTGTTTTTCCTGGAGATGTAGCTGATTGTGTTGTTGCTGCTAAGGTGGTTACGACTGCAGATGTTGATGCTACTGTAGATTGTGGTGGTGTTGTGGATAATGGTGTTGTTGCAGCTGATGTGGTTATTGCTGTAGTTGTTGCTGCACCTGATGTTTGTCCTGCAGTTGTAGCTGATGGTGTTGTTGCTGCTGATGTGGTTACAGCTGCAGATGTTGATGATGCTGTAGATTGTGGTAGTGTTGTCGGCAATGTTGTTGCAGCTGATGTGGTTATTGCTTCAGTTGTTGAGGCACCTGATGTTTGTCCTACAGTTGTAGCTGATGGTATTGTTGCTGCTGAAGTGGTTACTGCTGCAGATGTTGATGCTGCTGTTGTTTGTCCTGGAGTTGTGGACATTTGAGTTGGTGAAGGAGTTGATGTTTGTGGTATTGGAGCTGATACTTCTGTTGTTGGTCCTGCAGTTGTAGAAATTACTGCTGATGTGGTTACTACTGCAGATGTTGATGCTGCTGTAGATTGTGGTGGTGTTGTGGTTAATGGTGTTGCTGCAGCTGATGTGGTTATTGCTGCAGATGTTGCGGCACCTGGTGTGGTTTGTCCTACAGTTGTAGCTGATGGTGTTGTTGCTGCTGATGTTGTTAGGGCTGCAGATGTTGATGATGCTGTAGATAGTTGTGATGTGGGCAATGGTGTTGTTGCAGCTGATGTGGCTATTGCTGCAGATGTTGAGACACCTGATGTTTGTGCTACAGTTGTTGCTGATGGTGTTGTTGCTGCTGATGTGGTTATGGCTGCAGATGTTGTTGCTGCTGTAGATTGTGGTGGTGTTGTGGACAATGGTGTTGTTGCCGCTGATGTCGTTATTGCTGCAGATGTTGAGACACCTGATGTTTGTGCTACAGTTGTTGCTGATGGTGTTGTTGCTGCGGATGTGGTTATTACTGCTGGTGTGGATGCTGCTGTAGATTGTAGTGGTGTTGTGGACAATGGTGTTGTTGCAGCTGATGTGGTTATTGCTGCAGAAGTTGCCGCACCTGATGTTGTTTGTCCTACACTTGTAGCCGATGGTGTTGTTGCTGGTGATGTGGTTATGGCTGCAGATGTTGATGATGCTGTAGATTGTGGTGGTGTTGTGGACAATGGTGTTGTTGCAGCTGATGTGGTTATTGCTGCAGATGTTGACACTGCTGAAGTTGTTTGCCCTAGAGTTGTAGCCGATGGTGTTGTTGCTGCTGATGTGGTTACTACTGCTGGTGTGGATGCTGCTGTAGATTGTGGTGGTGTTGTGGACAATGGTGTTGTTGCAGCTGATGTGGTTATTGCTGCAGATGTTGATGCTGCTGTAGATTGTGGTGGTATTGTGGGCAATTGTGTTGTTGCAGCTGATGTGGTTATTGCTACAGAAGTTGCGGCACCTGATGTTGTTTGTCCTACAGTTGTAGCTGATGGTGATGTTGCTGCTGATGTTGTTACGGCTGCAGATGATGATGCTGTAGATTGTAGTGTTGTGGGCAATGGTGTTGTTGCAGCTGATGTGGTTATTGCTGCAGATGTTGAGGGACCTGCAGTTGTTTGTGCGAGAGTTGTAGCCAATGGTGTTTTTGCTGCTGATGTAGTTACTGCTGCAGATGTTGATGCTGCTGTTGTTGTTTGTCCTGGAGTTGTGGACACTTGAGTTGGTGAAGGAGTTGATGTTTGTGGTATTGGAGTTGATACTTCTGTTGTTGGTCCTGCAGTTTTAGACATTCCTGCTGATGTGGTTACTACTGCTGATGTTGATGCTGCTGTAGATTGTGGTGGTGTTGTGGACAATGGTGTTGTTGCAGCTGAAGTGGTTATTGCTGGAGATGTTGCGGCACCTGATGTTGTTTGTACTACAGTTGTAGCTGATGCTGTTGTTGCTGCTGTTTTTCCTGGAGTAGTTTGGACCGCAGCTGTGCTTGTTGTCAGTGTTGGTTGTGTTGTTGATATTTGTGCTGTAGTCTTGGGTTGTGTCGTACTCAGTCCTAATATTGTGGTTGAAGTAGTCAAGAGCGTTAGGGTTGTAGGCTCAATTGTGGTTGTTGGGTTTTCTGACGTAGTTGTAGATATTTGCGCAGTTTGCACAGTACCTGTGAAATGAGTCGTATGTTTTCACATTAACTGTTGAGTACGTTACTATTTTTTCATCACTTTGCGGGTGTTTTTATGTCGTGAAAGTTCTCTCGACATGTTTAAAAGTTGTACTTTGTGTTATTCGGCACAATGTCCGATGGTCCGCTTCATGCCAAAGCGCATACGTTACAACTTGTAAACTCATCACAAAGCTAGCTGTATTTGTCAATTGACATTGTCATTTATCCAGGATAAATCAAGATTCCAATTCTGATTCTGTGTTTATGAAAACAAAATTACTTATTCCATGTTTTTTGTTGTTGAATATTGTTAGTTATGTGAAGTTGGGTCCGTTTTTATTGAATTGTTGAATTTTGTTGTTTGTAATACATTTGTTGCTCATGTTTGCTTTTACAATTGTTGTGGTTTTGTTTAATATTGGTGTATATCATCGATAAAATAATGTATATTTTAACTACTTTTCATGAAATATTTACTATCATCCCAATTTCAAACCTGTCCGCTGAAGCAGATATCACGTAACTACTTCTAATATCCCTTCATACAACCTCTAATTCTCCTACACCCTGCTAGGGAGAGTAATGTTAATCTCATCACAGTCCAACCAATGATTTCAATTCTCAGAACTGAAATTTAGCTAAATGAAGCACAACAAACGTTCAACACTCTTATTAGCCAGAGTAGTATTCATTCATTTCCCATGGTATCCTGCAACACAGGCAGTTTACAACATACAGTGTGGCTCTGCTTTTGGACTGCATCTGGACAGTTTACACAACATTCCGCAATTTAAAAACTGCCAAATATTTTCAAATAAAATAAACCGCTATCATGGTCAAGCACAAGCAATTTTCAGGTGCTGCGATGTCTACTGCTGTGTCACGTGGAGCTTTGGACTTTGACTTGGACCAGCGATCTGCTTCAAGTGTCCCGTGACGATATTAAAATGGATGGACCATGTGTGCCAGTGTCGTGGTTGAAATTTGCCAAGTTACTAAGTCATTGCAGGGAGGAAAAAAAACATGCTAACATTGTCTGAAACTGGCAGAATAATGTCCATTTCCTGGTCAGTGCTGTGTTCACCTTGAGCCACACAGGGACAGCTGCCGCCCTACGGTCCCCCATAGATAAATTGATTCTACATGCGAGGCACAGTATAAACAGTGTAACGATCATCATGATGATGCTTACCTGAAGTGGTCGTGGAGAGTAGAACAGTAGTGGTGGCTGTTGTGGATCCAGAGGTTGGTGGAGCTGCTGTTGTTGAACCTACAGATGATGTTAGTGAGGTCGTTAGGATTGATGTGGTGATGGGTACAGTTGACGTCGATGGGGCAGTTGTTTGCACGACTGCTGAAGTTGCCGTTGTGCTCAACGGTGATGTTGTAGTTGTCAGTGCTGTAGAAGTTATTGGTGCAGTAGTTGTTAGTGCAACAGATGTCCCAATAGCAGTAGTTGTTGCAGATGTCACCAATGCCACCGGGGTGACTGTGGCTGCAGTTGCAGTCATAATTGCGCTTGTAGTTAGAGAGGCAGGGGTTGTTGCCGCAGTCAATACTCCGGCTGTTGTGAGTGCCGATGTTGTGGTTGCTGCGGAGGTTGGTGTGGCTGGGGGAGAAGTTATGAAGAGTGTGCTTGGAACTGCTGTTGTGGTTTGGCCAGGGGTTGTAGTTGGTGGAGGAGTCGTGGTTGGAGTAACAGTTGTTAATGCACCAGTTGTGGTTGAAACAACAGTTGGTGCCGTAGATGTGCTTGGACCAGCTGTTATGGTTTGGCCAGGAGTTGGAGTTGGTGGAAGAGTCGTGATTTGAGTAACAGTTGTTGGTGAACCAGTTGTGGTTGGAACAACAGTTGTTGGTACCCCAGATGTGCTTGGACCAGCTGTTGTGGTTTGGCCAGGAGTTGTAGCTGGTGCAGCAGTTGTGCTTGGAGCAACCGTTGGTGGTAATGCAGTTGTTGTTGAACCTGCTGTGGTTCCTCCAGGAGCTGTAGTTGGTGCAACAGTTGTGGTTGGAGCAACAGTTGTTGGTGCTGCGGATGTGCTTGGACCTGCTGTTGTGGTTTGGCCAGGAGTTGTAGTTGGTGGAGGAGTCGTGGTTTGAGCAACAGTTGTTGGTGAACCAGTTGTGGTTGGAGCAACAGTTGTTGGTGCTGCAGATGTGCTTGGACCAGCTGTTGTGGTTTGGCTAGGAGTTGTTGGCGGTGGAGTTGTGGTTAGAGCAACAGTTGTTGGTGATGCTGTTGTAGTTAGACCAGCTGTTGTGGTTTGGCCAGGAGTTGTTGGTGGAGTTGTGGTTGGAGCAACAGTTGTTGGTGAACCAGTTTTGGTTGGAACAACAGTTGTTGGTGCCCCAGTTGTGCTTGGACCAGCTGTTGTGGTTTGGCCAGGAGTTGTAGTTGGTGGAGGAGTTGTGGTAGGAGAAACAGTTGTTAGTGCGCCAGTTGTGGTTGGAGCAACAGTTGTTGGTGCTGCAGATGTGCTTGGACCAGCTGTTGTGGTTTGGCTAGGAGTTGTTGGTGGTGGAGTCGTTGTGGGAGCAACAGTTGTTGGTGAACCGGTTGTGGTGGGAACAACAGTTGTTGGTGCCCCAGATGTGCTTGGACCAGCTGTTGTGGTTTGGCCAGGAGTTGTAGTTTGTGCAGCAGTTGTGCTTGGAGCAACCGTTGGTGGTAATGCAGTTGTTAAACCTGCTGTGGTTCCTCCAGGAGCTGTAGTTGGTGCAACAGCTGTGGTTGGAGCAACAGTTGTTGGTGCTGCGGATGTGCTTGGACCTGCTGTTGTGGTTTGGCCAGGGTTTGTAGTTGGTGGAGGAGTCGTGGTTGGAGTAACAGTTGTTAGTGCACCAGTTGTGGTTGGAGTAACGGTTGTTGGTGCCGCAGATGTGCTTGGACCTGCTGTTGTGGTTTGGCCAGGAGTTGTAGTTGGTGGAGGAGTCGTGGTTTGAGCAACAGTTGTTGGTGAACCAGTTGTGGTTGGAGCAACAGTTGTTGGTGCTGCAGATGTGCTTGGACCAGCTGTTGTGGTTTGGCTAGGAGTTGTTGGCAGTGGAGTCGTGGTTGGAGCAACAGTTGTTGGTGAACCAGTTGTGGTTGGAACAACAGTTGTTGGTACTGCAGATGTGCTTGGACCAGCTGTTGTGGTTTGGCCAGGAGTTGTAGTTGGTGCAGCAGTTGTGCTTGGAGCAACCGTTGGTGGTAATGCAGTTGTTGTTGCACCTGCTGTGGTTCCTCCAGGAGCTGTAGTTTGTGCAACAGTTGTGGTTGGAGCAACAGTTGTTTGTGCTGCGGATGTGCTTGGAACTGCTGTTGTGGTTTGGCCAGGAGTTGTAGTTGGTGGAGGAGTCGTGGTTTGAGCAACAGTTGTTGAACCAGTTGTGGTTGGAACAACAGTTGTTGGTGCCGCAGATGTGCTTGGACCTGCTGTTGTGGTTAGGCCAGTAGTTGTAGTTGGGACAGCAGTTGTGCTTGGAGCAACCGTTGGTGGTAATGTAGTTGTCGTTGAACCTGCTGTTGTGGTTCCTGCAGGAGTTGTAGTTGGTGCAACGATTGTGGTTGAAGGAACAGTTGTTGGTGCCGCAGATGTGCTTGGTCCAGCTGTTGTGGTTTGGCCAGGAGTTGTTGGTGGTGGAGGAGTCGTGGTTGGAGAAACAGTTGTTAGTGCGCCAGTTGTGGTTGGAGCAACAGTTGTTAGTGCTGCAGATGTGCTTGGACCAGCTGTTGTGGTTTGGCTAGGAGTTGTTGGTGGTGGAGTCGTGGTTGGAGCAACAGTTGTTGGTGAACTAGTTGTGCTTAGAACAACAGTTGTTGGTGCCCCAGATGTGCTTGGACCAACTGTTGTGATTTGGCCAGGCGTTGTAGTTGGTGCAGCAGTTGTGCTTGGAGCAACCGTTATTGGTAATGCAGTTGTTGTTGAACCTGCTGTGGTTCCTCCAGGAGCTGTAGTTGGTGCAACAGTTGTGGTTGGAGCAACAGTTGTTGGTGCTGCGGATGTGCTTGGACCTGCTGTTGTGGTTTGGCCAGGGGTTGTAGTTGGTGGAGGAGTCGTGGTTGGAGTAACAGTTGTTAGTGCGCCAGTTGTGGTTGGAGCAACAGTTGTTGGTGCTGGAGATGTGCTTGGACCAGCTGTTGTGGTTTCGATAGGAGTTGTTGGCGGTGGAGTTGTGGTTAGAGCAACAGTTGTTGGTGATGCTGTTGTAGTTAGACCAGCTGTTTTGGTTTGGCCAGGAGTTGTTGTTGGTGGAGGTGTGGTTGGAGCAACAGTTGTTGGTGAACCAGTTGTGGTTGGAACAACAGTTGTTGGTGCCCCAGTTGTGCTTGGACCAGCTGTTGTGGTTTGGCCAGGGTTGTAGTTGGTGGAGGAGTCGTTTTGGAGAAACAGTTGTTAGTGTGCCAGTTGTGGTTGGAGCAACAGTTGTTGGTGCTGCAGATGTGCTTGGACCAGCTGTTGTGGATTGGCTAGGAGTTGTTGGTGGTGGAGTCGTGGTTGGAGCAACAGTTGTTGGTGCCCCAGATGTGCTTGGACCAGCTGTTGTGGTTTGGCCAGGAGTTGTAGTTGGTGCAGCAGTTGTGCTTGGTGCAACCGTTGGTGGTAATGCAGTTGTTGTTGCACCTGCTGTGGTTCCTCCAGGAGCTGTAGTTTGTGCAACAGTTGTGGTTGGAGCAACAGTTGTTTGTGATGCGGATGTGCTTGGACCTGCTGTTGTGGTTTGGCCAGGAGTTGTAGTTGGTGGAGGAGTCGTGGTTTGAGCAACAGTTGTTGGTGAACCAGTTGTGGTTGGAACAACAGTTGTTGGTGCCGCAGATGTGCTTGGACCTGCTGTCGTGGTTTGGCCAGGAGTTGTAGTTGCTGGAGTTGTGGTTTGAGCAACAGTTGTTGGTGATCCAGTTGTAGTTAGACCTGCTGTTGTGGTTTGGCCAGGAGTTGTTGTTGGTGGAGTTGTGGTTGGAGCAACAGTTGTTGGTGACCCAGTTGTGGTTGGAATAACAGTTGTTGGTGCCCCAGATGTGCTTGATCCAGCTGTTGTGGTTTGGCCAGGCGTTGTAGTTGGTGCAGCAGTTGTGCTTGGAGCAACCGTTAATGGTAATGCAGTTGTTGTTGAACCTGCTGTGGTTCCTCCAGGAGCTGTAGTTTGTGCAACAGTTGTGGTTGGAGCAACAGTTGTTTGTGCTGCGGATGTGCTTGGACCTGCTGTTGTGGTTTGGCCAGGAGTTGTAGTTGGTGGAAGAGTCGTGGTTGGAGTAACAGTTGTTAGTGCGCCAATTGTGGTTGGAGCAACAGTTGGTGCTGCAGATGTGCTTGGACCAGCTGTTGTGGTTTGGCTAGGAGTTGTGGTTAGAGCAACAGTTGTTGGTGATGCTGTTGTAGTTAGACCAGCTGTTGTGGTTTGGCCAGGAGTTGTTGTTGGTGGTGTTGTGGTTGGAGCAACAGTTGTTTGTGAACCAGTTGTGGTTGGAACAACAGTTGTTGGTGCCCCAGTTGTGCTTGGGCCAGCTGTTGTGGTTTGGCCAGGAGTTGTAGTTGGTGGAGGAGTCGTGGTTGGAGAAACAGTTGTTAGTGCGCCAGTTGTGGTTGGAGCAACAGTTGTTGGTGCTGCAGATGTGCTTGGACCAGCTGTTGTGGTTTGGCTAGGAGTTGTTGGTGTTGGAGTCGTGGTTGGAACAACAGTTGTTGGTGCCCCAGATGTGCTTGGACCAGCTGTTGTGGTTTGGCCAGGAGTTGTAGTTGGTGCAGCAGTTGTGCTTGGTGCAACCGTTGGTGGTAATGCAGTTGTTGTTGCACCTGCTGTGGTTCCTCCAGGAGCTGTAGTTTGTGCAACAGTTGTGGTTGGAGCAACAGTTGTTTGTGATGCGGATGTGCTTGGACCTGCTGTTGTGGTTTGGCCAGGAGTTGTAGTTGGTGGAGGAGTCGTGGTTTGAGCAACAGTTGTTGGTGAACCAGTTGTGGTTGGAACAACAGTTGTTGGTGCCGCAGATGTGCTTGGACCTGCTGTCGTGGTTTGGCCAGGAGTTGTAGTTGCTGGAGTTGTGGTTTGAGCAACAGTTGTTGGTGATCCAGTTGTAGTTAGACCTGCTGTTGTGGTTTGGCCAGGAGTTGTTGTGGGTGGAGTTGTGGTTGGAGCAACAGTTGTTGGTGACCCAGTTGTGGTTGGAATAACAGTTGTTGGTGCCCCAGATGTGCTTGATCCAGCTGTTGTGGTTTGGCCAGGCGTTGTAGTTGGTGCAGCAGTTGTGCTTGGAGCAACCGTTAATGGTAATGCAGTTGTTGTTGAACCTGCTGTGGTTCCTCCAGGAGCTGTAGTTTGTGCAACAGTTGTGGTTGGAGCAACAGTTGTTTGTGCTGCGGATGTGCTTGGACCTGCTGTTGTGGTTTGGCCAGGAGTTGTGGTTAGAGCAACAGTTGTTGGTGATGCTGTTGTAGTTAGACCAGCTGTTGTGGTTTGGCCAGGAGTTGTTGTTGGTGGTGTTGTGGTTGGAGCAACAGTTGTTTGTGAACCAGTTGTGGTTGGAACAACAGTTGTTGGTGCCCCAGTTGTGCTTGGGCCAGCTGTTGTGGTTTGGCCAGGAGTTGTAGTTGGTGGAGGAGTCTTGGTTGGAGAAACAGTTGTTAGTGCGCCAGTTGTGGTTGGAGCAACAGTTGTTGGTGCTGCAGATGTGCTTGGACCAGCTGTTGTGGTTTGGCTAGGAGTTGTTGGTGTTGGAGTCGTGGTTGGAGCAACAGTTGTTGGTGCCCCAGATGTGCTTGGGCCAGCTGTTGTGGTTTGGCCAGGAGTTGTAGTTGGTGCAGCAGTTGTGCTTGGTGCAACCGTTGGTGGTAATGCAGTTGTTGTTGCACCTGCTGTGGTTCCTCCAGGAGCTGTAGTTTGTGCAACAGTTGTGGTTGAAGCAACAGTTGTTTGTGCTGCGGATGTGCTTGGACCTGCTGTTGTGGTTTGGCCAGGAGTTGTATTTGGTGGAGGAGTCGTGGTTTGAGCAACAGTTGTTGGTGAACCAGTTGTGGTTGGAACAACAGTTGTTGGTGCCGCAGATGTGCTTGGACCTGCTGTCGTGGTTTGGCCAGGAGTTGTTGGTGGTGGAAGAGTCGTGGTTGGAGTAACGGTTGTTAGTGCGCCAGTTGTGGTTGGAGCAACAGTTGTTGGTGCTGCAGATGTGCTTGGACCAGCTGTTGTGGTTTGGCTAGGAGTTGTTGTTGGTGGAGTTGTGGTTGGAGCAACAGTTGTTTGTGAACCAGTTGTGGTTGGAACAACAGTTGTTGGTGCCCCAGATGTGCTTGGGCCAGCTGTTGTGGTTTGGCCAGGAGTTGTAGTTGGTGGTGGAGTCGTGGTTGGAGCAACAGTTGTTCTTGAACCAGTTGTGGTTGGAACAACAGTTGTTGGTGCCCCAGATGTGCTTGGGCCAGCTGTTGTGGTTTGGCCAGGAGTTGTAGTTGGTGCAGCAGTTGTGCTTGGTGCAACCGTTGGTGGTAATGCAGTTGTTGTTGCACCTGCTGTGGTTCCTCCAGGAGCTGTAGTTTGTGCAACAGTTGTGTTTGAAGCAACAGTTGTTTGTGCTGCGGATGTGCTTGGACCTGCTGTTGTGGTTTGGCCAGGAGTTGTAGTTGGTGGTGGAGTCGTGGTTGG
>WFAB01003485.1:0-15728 GCA_018977245.1 Lethenteron camtschaticum
ATGTATATGTATGCATATATGCTGCTTATACAGTACTTACTGTATGCCTATAAAAAAAACACTGGCTTATGCATAGAATGTGACAAGAGTGCATTACGTCGACTATTAATACTTAAATAGAATAGGTTTCACCCTTTCTGGCAATAAACCAGGAGTTAAGATTTCCAAACACCACATAGATACCTTTACGTGATGCTTGAACACCCCTATCTAACACATCAATAGGCTGCAGGATTTATGCTGACCAGTCAAACAATATACACACATTTTAAACTATTAATTCTTACGTGCACAATTCTCTGCAAGTACTCTGATCACAAGAATCATTTTCAAATGTTAATCGATGCAGTTACATGCCTAGATATACACCTGTGGGCAGATTATATGAATGCCCACTGTTGGTGCAATTAAAATACAATATAATTGACCGAAATGAGAATCCCTGGTAAGCTTGCTGTGGTTGCATCCTGGCAGCCGTACCAGGCACATTATTTTATTTTTGTCTCGTTTTAAAGTGCTGCATGCATCATTTATGCCATGGATAGTTACTCAGTGGAACAACTGCAGTTCCCAGTTTTATTTGTTTGTTTGTTTTCCACTGCTGTGCTAACTTTACGCCACAACTCATTCGGCCACGGTTTGGTTTTACACTCTCATCATTTATGTGGGTGAGTAGAAAGTAATCACAATCAACTGGCAACAGGGTGGTACACCGGCTATGTGAAAGATGTACTCCTGAAGACATATGAGCTCAGACATGGTATGTTGAAGTTTGGATTTCACCAAGGCAACATCAACTTCACGGTCTTGGCTTCCGTTTTGGGGATTATTATGCTGATGTTCATGCCCCCCACCCCACATACTGAAAGTTTCTTCCAAACCCATGAAATACCAATAAAATGTTGTCACCCTTGTAACAGACATGGCAAATATAATACAAAGACTGAGCCAAAGGGCATGTCTTGATTTGAAATGGCCCGTCGTTGTTTTCAATGAATGGTCTGCATCCGATTACGAATTGGCAGAGAAACTGCTTAAAAGACAGTGTTGTAAAATTCTTAAGGGGATGCGATGCTGTATACACTGTATAAGGCGTTCACAAAGACACTGTAATCCTTTTGAATATGATTAATTAGTCACCAGCACTTAAAATATTGTTCCAATAGTTAAACTCTTTAAGATGTCCTAAATGTTTCAAAAACATGTATAAAAAATGAATGCAAAACAGCATGCTCTACAAAACACACACTCGCACATGATTGATGTCTACCCCTGACCCAGGATTTAAGCAATGGCTCATTGAAAAGAAAAAGCAGAAAGTTACAAATGCTAAAAGCGTTCTAGTGTTGATGCAATTTGGTCACAATATTTATTTTGTTCTGCAGGAACTTTGAAAACCAGCTTCCATTATTGGAGGGATCCGATGAAAGCGTGAGTTACTGGCGGCGCCGTGGGCAGGATTTCAGCGTGCTGCTGGACTACGCAATCCACCAACCGCCTCATGTTGACGTCCCTCCGCCTGCCTACCTTGCAGGGTTACGAGATCAAGCCCCATCACACAACACAGTGCAGCATGGCCCTTTCAACCAGACTGCAGTGTCTCGCGAGGCAACCCCCCCACCGTACCCTGCAGTGTCTCGTGACTCGACTCTTCCCTCGGAATACTCTGGATTGCACGGCTACCCAGCTAATGCAGACACAATCCCACGCCCCAGCACCTACCCACAGCCTCCACCATACAAGGCTGAACCTCCGACCCTGGAATTATCTCAGAACTCTGCACCACAGACTACACAGCTGCAACAAAGTAAAATAAATCCAGACTACGCGTTATTGACCGATCAAAGTAAAAATATGCACAGGAATAGCAGAGAAAAAGGGAATTCCAAATATGTATCAAGCCATTGCTGTAGTGACTACCAGGACATGTCAGGGATGTATTACTCCTCAAGTCAGTGTGGTCAGGACAGCAAGGACATGTTGGTGAATCCAGGCAAAGGAAGCACTTCCCTCCAGGCAACATCAGATGCACATGCAATATTGTACACAGGAAAACAATACTTTGAAGCAACTCCCCTACCAACAGAGAAGATTGAAAAACCTCAAACATTCAGGCCTCCACCGCCAACATACGAGATGTACCAAATGAGAAGCAAAGATTGCTACAAGGGACCAACAACACAAGTTCAATTGAAAAACGTGTGTTGTCATACGAGTACACATGAAAATGGGCAATACAAGTCATCAGCAGAATTTTCCCCAGACAGATTTATGCCTCCTGAATCACAAATGAAATATCAAAATGTACAGCTGCCCACATACATCAAACCACCAGATTACATTCCTCAATATAAAGAGAATACATCTCGTCAAAATCAACATGCAAGCAATGAAAACAGCATTGACTCTACTGGTGAAAGCAAACAAAAACTTAGAACAGCTCGTGTTGAATACATTCCATTCACAGACCCATGGGTGCGAATTGTCCCCAAGGCACACTGGGAAACTGAGCGCCAAAATCAAGACAATGGTCACAGTGTGAGGAAGTCTACAAATGACAACAATTCTGTAAACTACATTCATGTAAAAGAAGGCTTAGACAAACAATTGTTGTACTCAAAGCAAATACCACCTCCATCACTTGTGTTACCTGTACTAAATCAGGATTCATATTTTTGGAGAAATTCGCAGTCAAACCATGAAATCAACAAGCATAAAATGCATTCAGATGACATAACGTACATGCAGTTAAAATATCCGGACAGTACCTCAACAAGTGCTGATCATGCATTTCACTCAAGAAAGGGCCACATACAAGAAACAGCAGGTGAACATAGATCTGTGTTGCATACAGATAAAAAGGAGGGTATTCTTCAGGGTGACAAGACACATGAAGCAAGTGGTGGTCAGATGCCACGTAGCCTGCTTGGAGTCCGGACCGGCATGCATCAGCGAGGAGCTGTGGGAGAAACTGTGTTCTGTTTGATCTCCGTGCCAAGTCAGTCTGTGGATGTGGATCAAGGTGGCATTTGGCTCCCAGATGTGTCAAACGGCAGCAGTAACGCCGTTCCCGAACACTCCCACCAGCACACGCAGTCTGCAAGTGAGCTGGAGCTGCAAGCACTCACTGGGAAAATGATCGCCGAGGAAGAGGCACGCAAGGCCAAAGAAAAAGCGGAGGAAAAGGCGAAAAAGCATGCATGTGAAAGCCAAATATTAAGTCACCCACTGAAATTTAGTTCTGAACTAAAAGGTGAAGCAAAAATGTATGAAACACCTCAAAAACCACTATCACAAAAACAGCTTAATAATGTTACCTTGCACTGTGTTCCAAAGCAGCTATATCCTGATGAACGAACATTTGTGTCACAGAAAAATAGACAAATTCATGGGCATGCTGTAGAGGTGGAGGGTAAACATTTCCAAGCCTCTAATTGCAGGTGGAAAACCCAAAATTCACAAAATACATCCCATATTACTGGTGAAACAAAAAATGAGGAAATTAAAAGTGAATTTGGATCTAAAATCTCCTCCAGGTCAGTCTCGTGCTGCTTGTATCTGAGGAAATGTAAACAACTAACATTTTCTATTTACCAACAACAGTATAATTAATTTGGTTTAACACATCAGCTTTCGTGGCCAATATCCATAAAGGTGTATTGGGTTAGATCGCGTAAATATAAATGTGTTAACACACCACCACCTGACAGCCAATTAGTAAGGTTTGTCGCGGAAACAAAATGTGCCAATTAGTGACTACTTAAGCTTACCAGTGTGTTGGAGAGTAAACCCACAACATTTACAATTTGAGTATGATGTTTTGCTGGTGATTACAACCAGCTTCAGGCGATTTTACAGAAATGTAAAAAAGTTTGAATGTTTACCAAAATCCTTTATTATTGAATAATTGCCAGGCTAAACTATTAAAGTGGTAGGATATCAATTGGTTAACCTTTTACCGCATGTCGATATTCAAAGTTAATCATACCGCTTTATACAATTTGAGATAAAATATATATATATTGCCGTTTGCTTTGAGAATCTATATGTGGTATCAGGTTTTAAAAATTGGCAAGTTACTGCTTAAATTGGTAGCGTTTGATTTTAAGAATATCTTTGAACTGTTGAATTCCTATTGGGAAATAATTTGCCTAGTTCCTTCCTGTTTGAGCATGCGTATTAATAAAGATGTCGATACGAGTATTAACGTGAGTTTTCTTGCAGATTAATAAAGACCTGATTTGTTTTTAAAGATGACTGATCGTACGTTATTGCTACCATGTTTCCTTTAAAAAACACGGACGAGTAGACATACACACACGAGTGTGCATCCAAACACGACTGTATATACAGCGGTGTGCATTCACACACGAGTGTGCATGTGTTTCTACGCTTTTTAACGTTAATTTACTTGCAGAACAATAAAGACCTGATAGGTTAAAGATGACTGATCGTCGCTTATTGCTACAATCTTCATAGCGAACACGTGTGGAGGCGAGTTTCAGGCGAAGCATCTCCAGCACACAAGTTCACCCTCACCTGGCAGCATCGTGGCTGTCCGCTGGTCACACTCATGACGTCACACTCATGACGTCACACGCACGAGCTGTAGGGGCGGGGCTCTGTCTGCTCAGTGGCGCTGTTTTCATTCATTGAGCACCACGAGCGGGGAGTCTCATTCCTACCACGTTGCCCCTACATTCTTTGTACGACACAATATTAATATAATTTGTTTGTTCCAGTACATAATCATACACGAGTACACATATACACCCCCATGTACACACACCCACACACGAGTGGACATACGCAGAGGTGTAGATACATACGCGAATGTGCATACACACCGCTTTGTACATACACACAGGGGTACACATGCATACAAGTGCACATACACACACGAGTGTACATACACAGCAGTGTACGTACCCAGGGATTGCGTTTGACATCACAAATAAATGTGCGAACAAATGATTGTACATACCTATACACACACATTCACGCATGTACATATCCACATCAACGAGTGTAAATAAACACACGGGTGGACATACACAGAAGTACAGATCCATGTGCATAGACACAGTAGTAGACTTGGATAGTGGGGTTTTGTGATTATTTTCACAGGTTAAGCTGACGATATGAATCTTAGATGCCCCACAACACTGAAGTACGTTATGCTAATGACAGAAAAGCATGCGATTCTAATTCATTTTCTGTTTCCACTCCAAACGCTTGGAATTATTAACAATATTAGGAATATTGGCCTCGTATTTAATGAGTGTATAGAAGTCATGGGTTTAGTTTATTTGCATGACGTCTTTTTCAAGTTGATACTTCCATTTGCTTGCCATTGCTACGGCACACTGGTTCAGATTATTCTTCCCATTTATGAAATCTCGCTAGAATCATTTTCTTCATGCACTCATTTGCATTCAATTGCTATTCACGTTACTAAAGCTCCTCATATCTAGCAACATACCTAAGCTCTTGTGGCCATTGTGCTTAAGCCGTTTGAATAAGGATGGGCATATGCGAGCTGCGGGATTTAAATTGCATTATAATCACTAGAATCACATTGTGGTCGTATTAGAATCACACCATCCGCTTACAAACTAAACCATTCAAATGATTATTCAAAGTTCATAGCAGAAATTATACTATAAAACACTCGTTTTCTAGAAGCACCCCGCTCAACACGATTGTCCTTAAATATATTTATTTAACAAAGTCAGTAAAGTATAAACTTGCACATCTTATTCCAAATCAAGCTCGAGATCACCAATGTTTGATATTTCAGGCTGTATGTCGCTTTATAATCCTGTAAACTTGCAGCAGTTTAGAGGACATTGGGAGGCGAATATTAGCAAATTAACACGAAGCACGGAGTTATGCTTGAAGATGGTGATGTTGCTGATGGTGGTGATGGTGGTGATGGTGGTGGTGGTGATGGTGGTGATGGTGGTGGTGATGATGGTGATGGTGGTGATGGTGGTGGTGATGGTGGTGATGGTGGTGATGGTGGTGGTGATGGTGTTGCTGATGTTGCTGATGGTGGTGATGGTGGTGGTGATGGTGGTGGTGATGGTGGTGATGGTGGTGGTGATGGTGGTGGTGATGGTGGTGATGGTGGTGATGGTGGTGGTGATGGTGGTGATGGTGGTGATGGTGGTGGTGATGGTGGTGGTGATGGTGGTGGTGATGGTGGTGATGGTGGTTATGGTGGTGGTGATGGTGTTGCTGATGTTGCTGATGGTGGTGATGGTGGTGGTGATGTTGCTGATGGTGGTGATGGTGGTGGTGATGGTGGTGATGGTGGTGGTGGTGGTGGTGATGGTGGTAATGGTGGTGGTGATGGTGGTGATGGTGGTGATGGTGGTGGTGATGGTGGTGATGGGGGTGGTGATGGTGGTGATGGTGGTGGTGAGAGTGGTGGTGATGGTGGTGGTGATGTTGCTGATGGTGGTGATGGTGGTGGTGATGGTGGTGATGGTGGTGATGGTGGTGGTGATGGTGGTGGTGATGGTGGTGGTGATGGTGGTGATGGTGGTGATGGTGGTGATGGTGGTGATGGTGATGATGGTGGTGGTGATGGTGGTGATGGTGGTGGTGATGGTGGTGGTGATGGTGATGGTGGTGATGGTGATGGTGTTGATGGTGGTTATGGTGGTGGTGATGGTGTTGCTGATGTTGCTGATGGTGGTGATGGTGGTGGTGATGTTGCTGATGGTGGTGATGGTGGTGGTGATGGTGGTGATGGTGGTGGTGGTGGTGGTGGTGATGGTAGTGATGGTGGTGGTGATGGTGGTGATGGTGGTGGTGATGGTGGTGATGGTGGTAATGGTGGTGGTGATGGTGGTGATGGTGTTGCTGATGTTGCTGATGGTGGTGATGGTGATGATGGTGGTGATGGTGGTGGTGATGGTGGTGGTGGTGGTGATGGTGGTGATGGTGGTGGTGATGGTGGTGATGGTGGTGATGGTGGTGGTGATGGTGGTGATGGGGGTGGTGATGGTGGTGATGGTGGTGGTGAGAGTGGTGGTGATGGTGGTGATGGTAGTGATGGTGGTGATGGTGGTGGTGATGGTGGTGATGGTGGTGATGGTGATGGTGGTGATGGTGGTGGTGATGGTGTTGCTGATGTTGCTGATGGTGGTGATGGTGGTGGTGATGTTGCTGATGGTGGTGATGGTGGTGATGGTGGTGGTGGTGATGGTGGTGATGGTGGTGGTGATGGTGGTGATGGTGGTGGTGATGTTGGTGGTGGTGGTGATGGTGGTGATGGTGGTGGTGGTGATGGTGGTGGTGATGGTGGTGATGGTGGTGATGGTGGTGGTGATAGTGGTGATGGTGTTGCTGATGTTGCTGATGGTGGTGATGGTGGTGGTGATGTTGCTGATGGTGGTGATGGTGGTGGTGATGGTGGTGATGGTGTTGGTGGTGGTGGTGATGGTGGTGATGGTGGTGGTGATGTTGGTGGTGGTGGTGGTGGTTATGGTGGTGGTGATTGTGGTGGTGGTGATGGTGGTGATGATGGTGGTGATGGTGGTGATGGTGGTGGTGGTGATGGTGGCGGTGATGGTGGTGGTGAGAGTGGTGGTGATGGTGGTGATGGGGGTGGTGAGAGTGGTGGTGATGGGGGTGATGGGGGTGATGGTGATGGGGGTGATGGGGGTGGTGAGAGTGGTGGTGATGGGGGGGGGGTGATGGGGGTGGTGATGATGGTGATGGTGGTGGTGGTGATGGTGGTGATGGGGGTGGTGATGGTGGTGATGGTGATGGTGGTGATGGTGGTGGTGATTGTGATGGTGGTGATGGTGGTGATGGTGATGATGGTGGTGATGGTGGTGGTGGTGATGGTGGTGATGGTGGTGATGGTGATTGTGGTGGTGGTGGTGATGGTGGTGGTGGTGATGGTGGTAGTGGTGATGTTGGTGGTGGTGGTGGTGGTTATGGTGGTGGTGATTGTGGTGGTGGTGATGGTGGTGATGGTGGTGGTGATGGTGTTGCTGATGTTGCTGATGGTGGTGATGGTGGTGATGGTGGTGATGGTGGTGGTGATGGTGGTGATGGTGGTGATGGTGGTGGTGGTGATAGTGGTGATGGTGTTGCTGATGTTGCTGATGGTGGTGATGGTGGTGGTGCTGTTGCTGATGGTGGTGATGGTGGTGGTGATGGTGGTGATGGTGTGGTGGTGGTGGTGATGGTGGTGATGGTGGTGGTGATGTTGGTGGTGGTGGTGGTGGTTATGGTGGTGGTGATTGTGGTGGTGGTGATGGTGGTGATGATGGTGGTGATGGTGGTGATGGTGGTGGTGGTGATGGTGGCGGTGATGGTGGTGGTGAGAGTGGTGGTGATGGTGGTGATGGTGGTGGTGGTGGTGATGGGGGTGGTGAGAGTGGTGGTGATGGGGGTGATGGGGGTGATGGTGATGGGGGTGATGGGGGTGGTGAGAGTGGTGGTGATGGGGGGGGGGGTGATGGGGGTGGTGATGGTGGTGATGGTGGTGGTGGTGATGGTGATGGGGGTGGTGATGGTGGTGATGGTGATGGTGGTGATGGTGGTGGTGATTGTGATGGTGGTGATGGTGGTGATGGTGGTGATGGTGATTGTGGTGGTGGTGGTGATGGTGGTGGTGGTGATGGTGGTAGTGGTGATGTTGGTGGTGGTGGTGGTGGTTATGGTGGTGGTGATTGTGGTGGTGGTGATGGTGGTGGTGGTGATGGTGGTAGTGGTGATGTTGGTGGTGGTGGTTATGGTGGTGGTGATTGTGGTGGTGGTGATGGTGGTGATGATGGTGGTGATGGTGATGGTGGTGATGGTGGTGATGGTAGTGATGATGGTGGTGGTGATGGTGGTGGTGGTGATGGTGGTAGTGGTGATGTTGGCGGTGGTGGTGGTGGTGGTGGTGATGGTGGTGATGGTGATGGTGGTAGTGGTGATGTGGTGGTGGTGGTGGTGGTGGTGATGGTGGTGGTGATGGTGGTGATGGTGGTGATTGTGGTGGTGGTGATGATGGTGATGATGGTGATGATGGTGGTGATGATGGTGATGATGGTTATGGTGGTGATGATGATGGTGGTGATGGTGGATGATGGTGGTGATGGTGATGATGGTGATGGTGGTGGTGATGGTGGTGGTGATGGTGGTGGGTGGATGGTGGTGATGGTGGTGATGGTGGTGGTGGTGGTGATGGTGATGATGGTGGTGGTGATGGTGGTGATGGTGGTGGTGATGGTGGTGTGTGGTGATGGTGATGGTGGTGATGGTGGTGATGGTGTGATGGTGGTTGATGGTGGTGGTGATGGTGGTTGGTGGTGATGTTGCTGATGGTGGTGATGGTGGTGGTGATGGTTGGTGATGGTGGTGATGGTGGTGGTGATGGTGGTGATGGTGGTGGTGGTGGTGGGTGGTGGTGGTGATGGTAGTGATGGTGGTGGTGATGGTGGTGATGGTGGTGGTGATGGTGGTGATGGTGGTAATGGTGGTGGTGATGGTGGTGATGGTGTTGCTGATGTTGCTGATGGTGGTGATGGTGATGGTGGTGATGGTGGTGATGGTGGTGGTGGTGATGGTGGTGGTGGTGGTGATGGTGGTGATGGTGGGTGGTGGTGATGGTGGTGATGGTGGTGATGGTGGTGGTGATGGTGGTGATGGGGGTGGTGATGGTGGTGATGGTGGTGGTGAGAGTGGTGGTGATGGTGGTGATGGTAGTGATGGTGGTGATGGTGGTGGTGATGGTGGTGATGGTGGTGATGGTGATGGTGGTGATGGTGGTGGTGATGGTGTTGCTGATGTTGCTGATGGTGGTGATGGTGGTGGTGATGTTGCTGATGGTGGTGATGGTGGTGATGGTGGTGGTGGTGATGGTGGTGATGGTGGTGGTGATGGTGGTGATGGTGGTGGTGATGTTGGTGGTGGTGGTGATGGTGGTGATGGTGGTGGTGGTGATGGTGGTGGTGATGGTGGTGATGGTGGTGATGGTGGTGGTGATAGTGGTGATGGTGTTGCTGATGTTGCTGATGGTGGTGATGGTGGTGGTGATGTTGCTGATGGTGGTGATGGTGGTGGTGATGGTGGTGATGGTGTTGGTGGTGGTGGTGATGGTGGTGATGGTGGTGGTGATGTTGGTGGTGGTGGTGGTGGTGGTTATGGTGGTGGTGATTGTGGTGGTGGTGATGGTGGTGATGATGGTGGTGATGGTGGTGATGGTGGTGGTGGTGATGGTGGCGGTGATGGTGGTGGTGAGAGTGGTGGTGATGGTGGTGATGGGGGTGGTGAGAGTGGTGGTGATGGGGGTGATGGGGGTGATGGTGATGGGGGTGATGGGGGTGGTGAGAGTGGTGGTGATGGGGGGGGGGGTGATGGGGGTGGTGATGGTGGTGATGGTGGTGGTGGTGATGGTGGTGATGGGGGTGGTGATGGTGGTGATGGTGATGGTGGTGATGGTGGTGGTGATTGTGATGGTGGTGATGGTGGTGATGGTGATGATGGTGGTGATGGTGGTGGTGGTGATGGTGGTGATGGTGGTGATGGTGATTGTGGTGGTGGTGGTGATGGTGGTGGTGGTGATGGTGGTAGTGGTGATGTTGGTGGTGGTGGTGGTGGTTATGGTGGTGGTGATTGTGGTGGTGGTGATGGTGGTGATGGTGGTGGTGATGGTGTTGCTGATGTTGCTGATGGTGGTGATGGTGGTGATGGTGGTGATGGTGGTGGTGATGGTGGTGATGGTGGTGATGGTGGTGGTGGTGATAGTGGTGATGGTGTTGCTGATGTTGCTGATGGTGGTGATGGTGGTGGTGCTGTTGCTGATGGTGGTGATGGTGGTGGTGATGGTGGTGATGGTGTTGGTGGTGGTGGTGATGGTGGTGATGGTGGTGGTGATGTTGGTGGTGGTGGTGGTGGTTATGGTGGTGGTGATTGTGGTGGTGGTGATGGTGGTGATGATGGTGGTGATGGTGGTGATGGTGGTGGTGGTGATGGTGGCGGTGATGGTGGTGGTGAGAGTGGTGGTGATGGTGGTGATGGTGGTGGTGGTGGTGATGGGGGTGGTGAGAGTGGTGGTGATGGGGGTGATGGGGGTGATGGTGATGGGGGTGATGGGGGTGGTGAGAGTGGTGGTGATGGGGGGGGGGTGATGGGGGTGGTGATGGTGGTGATGGTGGTGGTGGTGATGGGGGTGGTGATGGTGGTGATGGTGATGGTGGTGATGGTGGTGGTGATTGTGATGGTGGTGATGGTGGTGATGGTGATTGTGGTGGTGGTGGTGATGGTGGTGGTGGTGATGGTGGTAGTGGTGATGTTGGTGGTGGTGGTGGTGGTTATGGTGGTGGTGATTGTGGTGGTGGTGATGGTGGTGGTGGTGATGGTGGTAGTGGTGATGTTGGTGGTGGTGGTTATGGTGGTGGTGATTGTGGTGGTGGTGATGGTGGTGATGATGGTGGTGATGGTGATGGTGGTGATGGTGGTGATGGTAGTGATGATGGTGGTGGTGATGGTGGTGGTGGTGATGGTGGTAGTGGTGATGTTGGCGGTGGTGGTGGTGGTGGTGGTGGTGATGGTGATGGTGGTAGTGGTGATGTTGGTGGTGGTGGTTATGGTGGTGGTGATTGTGGTGGTGGTGGTGATGGTGGTGATTGTGGTGGTGGTGATGATGGTGATGATGGTGATGATGGTGGTGATGATGGTGATGATGGTTATGGTGGTGATGATGATGGTGGTGATGGTGATGATGGTGGTGATGGTGATGATGGTGATGGTGGTGGTGATGGTGGTGATGGTGATGATGGTGATGGTGGTGGTGATGGTGATGATGGTGATGGTGGTGGTTTGAGACGAGGCTCGAAAGGAAGCCGTCTCTGATGTGGACCAATCAGTTTCAAAGCCAACGCCATCATATTATCAGAGTGCGTTTTGTGTTTGTATTCTGACCACAAGTATTGTGGTTAATGGCGCTGATGTAAATGACACATTGATTTCAAAATTCTGTTTCGCAATCGGGTCGGCAGATGGCAGTGCTGCATCGGGTAGTTTGACGAACTCACATGTAACATCACAGACGTATCGCCCTGCGCGTTGTTGTGAGGCGTGTCACCCCCCGCCTCCTCTCTCCACTCCAATGACTCGATTCAATGAGGAAGTCAAACGGTCGTGTTCTCACTCGCTCGCTTTTCATTTCCTCGCCCTTTTGTTTCTGTCCTTGAGTTCAGTCTCGTTCCCTACAACTCAACTTTGTACTTTACCAGGTGAGGCCCACCGAGCTGTAAAACTTTCTTTTGGTCAAAAATGAAATACTCTAAACGCCTGTTGATTATTATACACGTAGAAGGGGGGGGGGGGCAGAGGACCCGAAGAAAAATCCACTCGAGCCACGGGGAGAGAGAGAGACACGCAAACTCCAAATATACAGCAGCAGCAGCAGGCGGGATCGGACCCACGACCTCACTCACTCACTCTCTCACTCACTCTCTCACTCACTCACTCTCTCACTCACTCACTCTCTCCCACTCACTCTCTCACTCACTCACTATCTTACTCTCCCACTCACTCACTATCTCACTCACTCTCTCACTCACTCACTCACTCTCTCACTCTCTCACTCACTCACTGACTCTCTCACTCACTCTCTCACTCACTCACTCTCCCACTCTCTCACTCACTCTCTCCACTCACTCTCTCACTCACTCACTATCTTACTCACTCTCCCACTCACTCACTCTCTCACTCACTCTCTCACTCACTCACTCACTCTCTCACTCACTCACTCTCTCCCACTCACTCTCTCACTCACTATCTTACTCACTCTCCCACTCACTCACTATCTCACTCACTCTCTCACTCACTCACTCTCTCACTCTCTCACTCACTCACTGACTCTCTCACTCACTCTCTCACTCACTCACTCTCCCACTCACTCTCTCACTCACTCACTCTCTCACTCACTCTCTCCCACTCACTCTCTCACTCACTCACTATCTTACTCACTCTCCCACTCACTCACTATCTCACTCACTCTCTCACTCACTCACTCTCTCACTCTCTCACTCACTCACTGACTCTCTCACTCACTCTCTCACTCACTCACTCTCCCACTCACTCTCTCACTCACTCACTCTCTCACTCACTCTCCCACTCACTCTCCCACTCACTCACTCACTCTCTCACTCACTCACTATCTCACTCAATCACTCTCCCACTCACTCGAGCCACGGGGAGAGAGAGAGAGACACGCAAACTCCAAATATACAGCAGCAGCAGCAGCAGGCGGGATCGGACCCACGACCTCCTGCACACCGGGCGAGGTGGTGAACATCTCCCAGGCAGCGTGACGCACGACTTGTGCGAGCCCGGCGACCCAGTACTGTGGAGGAGGCAAAGCGGGTCGGTAGATCGCACAGATGTCGAGAAACTCTCTCTGCTCGCCGCGGGCATCGAGGGAGTCTCCACAGCCCTGGCTCGCCACGAGACGGCGCGACAGCTGCGATGTGGACTCCGCCTGCTCCGCCTGTGTGGGCTATCGAGCGTTTCCCCCTCGCACGCACGCGGCGTGTTGCCCAGATGCTGCAGTCTCCGCCCACACGCGACACGCCCATTGGATGGTGTTGCCGACGTAGTGCTCATTTTAAATATTGCTGAACACGAATATCTACAGAATGGTTCCTAAGTCTTGTGCTGTATTTTAGTTCCTTCAGAATGTATTCCAGGCTCTTACTAAGCGAGTATAAGCCATGGCATATTGTAATACTGCAGTTGATTTCTCACAACGCCATTCAACATCCATTTTTAAAAGCAGAATATCTGCGTGTACTGACATAAGTAAAATTACCAAGAATGTTGCAAATGTCGTATTTTTGTTGCATTTACGGATGTTTAAGAGATTGCAGCTTATTCCCATAGGGTGTCAATAGATTAAAACACGGTCAACAACATAGTCCACATGGGTTTATAATAACATTTCATTCCATCACATTCATCACAGAGCACATTCATCTGAGTGGTATAGGTAGTGAAAGTATTCACATTACAATGTGTACCTTTGCTGATAAAGTTTCCGACATTTCCCCCCTTTTTAACTGCATCATCTGTGACCAACTGCATGTACAGCCTGTCAAATCTAAAGCGACTGTTTCACACCTTGACACGCTTTGACCCAGCCAGTCTCAATAAAATGCGAGTGTATGTGGACAAATGACAAACACAAACTTGAGCCAATTTGACGTTTATTTTTCAAAATAGCCATTCAAGTAATATTTGTCGTAAAGCATGAGCTCTTGAAATTAATAAGAAAGAGTGCGATCTTAGTTGTGACTTGGAGACAATCAGCATCGTCTTGCAAGGCCCCCTTGGAGATAGGCTGGATTCCCATGAAAATAATCAGTAGGAATACCTCAGTTTATTCGAATTTTAAACTCGCTGTTTTTATTCAAATATGTCTGCCAGGATGGATGGACCAATATCATCCATAATAGGGGGTTTTGGCCAGTTCTGTTTACGTGCCAACCCTTATTAGTTGGCTGTGTCGGGTGGTGGCGGGTTTTAACGACACACATTTATATATTGACGCCTTAGTGATGGATGGATGAGTTTTAACGACACACATGTATATATTGACGCCTTAGTGATGGATGGATGTGTTTCTGCCAATCAGCCACCGCTTGCCTCGTGTACTGCATTTATTGAAGAGAACGAGTTACAGGGTCCTTAAGGAAATTTTGCACAACTCTCACATAAGGCGGTTATTTGACGACCGTTAAATGAAACGTAAAATGTGAAAATGTAATATAAAACGATATAGTATGATAGCAAGAGGCGCCAGTCAAAAACACATGCGGGCCAGGTGCGCTGAGATGGTTGACATGTTGTTTGCTGTTATACCTGTGCACGTGGTAACCCACTTAGTAGAGATACCACTCGTGGCCAGGTGGCTTCTTCTAAACAAGGTCATCACCGTAGCGGGCCTTGCCTCGTGGGATGGGGTTTGTTTTGTTTGGGGGCCCTCCAGAAATGACTTCACACGATTTTGGCCGATTTTTGAGCCCACCCCTCCCTCTCTCGTCACACGGCGTCACAAAAAGTCAGACCCCCCCTCAAATATGACGTCACAAAGCTCTGCCCCCCCCCCAAACCATATTTCTATTTTTAAAACAAACATGCTTCAAATCGCTTTAAACTATTGGCATTGTAGTGAGTATTTAATGTGGCGCTGCACTCTGATGTTGTAGGAGACAACACGTATTAAAAAGGAGGCGTTTGAAAGATGAAATTTTGCATAAAATTCACTTGAAAATATTAAACGCCTAACTAAAACTGCAGATGTTCAGAACATTATATTGAAATTCTCTTATAATTATAAAATATTAAAAGTTATTATAGCTATAAAAAAATACTTTGTAGTGCAATGAAACAACATGGAGAGTACAATAATAACAGTCACATGTTCATTCCACAGAATGAAAAGCCCCGTTAGAGAATCATTAGAATCCACATGTTTAATAACAATCACTTAAATATTTTTCAAAATGTTTGCTTTTCCATAGAGGGGGAGAAGGGGGAGGGGGGAGAAGGGGGAGGGGGGAGAAGGGGGAGGGGGGGGGAGGGGGAGAGAAGGGGGAGGGGGGAGGGGGGAGAAGGGGGAGGGGGAGAGAAGGGGGAGGGGGGAGAGAAGGGAGAGAGGGGGGGGGGGGGGGGGGAGGGGGGGGGGGGAGGGGGGAGAAGGGGAGGGGGGAGAA
>WFAB01003486.1:0-5000 GCA_018977245.1 Lethenteron camtschaticum
CCCCCCGGCGACGGCCCAGACGATGGAAAACACTTGCTGGTCGCACGCACTGACACACACACACAGACACACACACACAGACACACAGATACACACACACGGACACACACACAGACACACACACAGACACACACAGATACACACACACGGACACACACACAGACAGACACAGACAGACACACACACAGACACACACACAGACACACACACACAGACACACAGACACACACACAGACACACAGACACACACACAGACACAGATACACACACACGGACACACACACAGACACACACACACACACAGACACACAGACACACACACACTGACACGCAGACACACACACAGACACACACACACACTGACACACACAGCCACACACACAGACACACACAGAAGACACGCAGACACGTACTACACACGCATATATATAAATATAGAAAACACTAAAAAGTTAGGACCGTACAGCTCGTACACGAGAGAATATTGCCAATGTGCGGTGGCGGTGTCGTCACCACCACCACCGCCACAACCGCCACCACCACAACCATCGCCACCACCACCGCCACCACCACCAGGTCGTCGTCGTCGCGTTACCGGGGCGAGACGCACAACAGCGATCGTGGGACACAGAGATCGTGTCTGTAGTGACACACACAGAGATAGACACACAGAGAGAGAGACACACAGAGAGAGTGAGACACAGAGAGAGTGAGACACACACACAGTGAGACAGAGTGAGACACACAGAGAGTGAGACACAGAGAGAGAGAGAGTGGAGACACACACAACACACAGAGAGTGACACAGAGAGAGAGACACAGAGAGAGACACAGATGTGACACACAGAGAGAGAGACAGAGAGAGACACACNGAGAGAGTGAGACAGAGAGCATGAGNCACACAGAGAGTGACACAGACCGACACACACAGAGAGAGNCACACACAGAGAGTGACAGAGAGTGACACACAGAGAGTGAGACACACACAGAGAGAGAGAGACACAGAGTGAGACACACACACAGAGAGAGTGAGACACACACAGGTGAGAGAGTGAGACACACAGAGAGAGTGAGACAGAGAGTGAGACACAGAGAGANCGTGTCTGAGTGAGACACACAGAGAGAGAGAGACACACACACACACAGAGTGAGACACACGGACAGAGTGAGACACACACACACAGTGAGACACAGAGTGAGACACACAGAGTGAGACACACACAGACAGACACTACAGCGACAGGGAGATGTGATCTCCCTCGCCTCGTGTGCAGCTCTGTGGCGTTCGTGTCTGTAGTGAGACACACACAGAGAGACAGAGAGAGACACACACAGAGAGAGAGAGACAGAGACACACACAGAGTGAGACAGAGTGAGACACAGAGTGAGACACACACAGACAGACACTACAGCGACAGGGAGAGTGACTCCCTCGCCTCGTGTGCAGCTCTGTGGAGTTCGTGTCNGTAGTGAGACACACACAGAGAGAGACACACACAGANTGAGAGACAGAGACACACACAGAGAGAGACACACGAGACACACAGTGAGACACACACAGAACACACACACAGAGTGAGACACACACACACACAGACAGACACTACAGCGACAGGGAGATGTGATCTCCCTCGCCTCGTGTGCAGCTCTGTGGAGTTCGTGTCTGTAGTGAGACACACACAGAGTGAGACACAACAGANAGNCNGAGACACACAGNGTACACACAGTGAGACACACAGTGAGCACAGACAGACAGAGTGAGACACACACAGACAGACACTACAGCGACAGGGAGATGTGATCTCCCTCGCCTCGTGTGCAGCTCTGTGTGGAGTCCGCTCCCGACCCAGTGAACGGACCAACTGAGGCGACCGAGCGGTGCACGGAGGCCGGGTTGGCAGTGGAAAAACTAGCCACCCGTGCCGTGCCAAGTGTGCCAGTGGGAAGGGAAAGGCAGCGGTGATCGCGATGACGTCATCTGTGCACTTCAACTTAACAGCCCCCCCCCACCCTTGTGAAGGCAGCGGTGATCGCGATGACGTCATCCCCACACTTCAACTTAACAGCCCCCACCCCCCCCCGTGAAGGCAGCTGATCGCGATGACGTCATCTGTGCACTTCAACTTAACCGTCGCCCCCCCCGCGATGACATCTGATCGCGATGACGTCATCTGTGCACTTCATCTTGACCGCACCCCCACGATGACATCATCTGATCGCGATGACGTCATCGTGCACTTCATCTTGACCGCACCCCCACGATGACATCATCTAATGGCGATGACGTCACTCACTTCATCTTAACCGNGCCCCCCGCGATGACATCAGACCGCGATGACGTCACTGCGCACTTCATCTAAACCCGTCGCCCCCCGCGATGACATCTGATCGCGATGACGTCATCGTGCACTTCATCGTTTAACCGTCGCCCCCCCCACCCCCGTACTGTGTTCACGATGACGTCACTGTGCACTTCATCTTAACCGCACCCCCACGATGACGTCATCAGACCGCGATGACGTCACTCACTTCATTTTAACCGCACACCCCCCGCCATGACGTCATCAGACCGCGATGACGTCACTCGTGCACTTCATTTTAACCGTACTCCCGCGATGACATCTGATCGCAATGACGTCACTCGCGCACTTCATTTCAACCGCAACCCCCCGCCATGACGTCATCAGACCGCGATGACGTCACTCGCGCACTTCATCTCAACCCCCCCGCCATGACGTCATCAGACCGCGATGACGTCACTCGCGCACTTCATTTCAACCGCAACCCCCGCGATGACGTCATCTGATCGCGATGACGTCACGCACTTCATCTTAACCGCCCCCCCTGCGAAGGCAGCGGATCGCGATGACATCATCTGATCGCGATGACGTCATCTGATCGCGATGACGTCATCTGATAGCGATGACGTCATCCGCGCGCTTCACCCGAACCGCCAACAGACGACTAAGGCAGCTCTCCGCCGACGTGTACACAGCGCGTGGTTTTGACACTTTGAAAATCGTTATTATTTTTTTTATCGAACAGTTTAAGGCGGGTTTTTTTTCTCATCACGTTCCAAACATCAATTCCTTCATTAGTGTATATAATAAATAACAAAACGCAACAACGACTGATTTGACGACGAACTAGACGGTTTTTTTTGTGTAATAGGTTTGCTGCTTCTGCATAGAGAGGTAAAAAACTTGGTACCCATCGTCGTTGTTGTTGTTGTTGTTGAGTGGCACTTGTTTCGCGAGGCCTAACGAGGCAGGCTTCGCTAGTCAACAACAACCACCACCACCACAGCAGCCACTTCACATCGACCCCCCCACCCCCCACACACTCCCCTCTACCCCCCCCTTCAACCCCCACTACCANCCCCCCACACACTCCACCCCCTCCACCCCACCTACCTCTACCCCCCCCTTCAACCCCACTACCACCCCCCCCACACACTCCCACCCCCCTCCACCCCCACCTACCCTCTACCCCCCCCCTTCAACCCCCACTACCACCCCCCCCACACACTCCCACCCCCTCCATCCCCACCTACCCCAACCCTCTGTAAAGTAGCACCGAGTGTCGCTATGCGGCTGTGTGCGACAACAACGACGATGATGACGATGGTGATGACGATGATAATGATGATGACGATGACGACGATGATGATGATGATGACGACGATGAGCCTGACGATGATGATGATGATGACGATGACGATGATGATGACGATGATGACGATGATGACGATGATGATGACGACGACGTTCGTACCGGAGCCACAAGTTCCGTCGACGTGCACAGTACCGGACAGGAACCGTAGAGTAGNCCCCCCCCACAGCCCCCCCCAGNCCCCCACAGCCCCCCCAGCCCCCCCAGNCCCCCACAGCCCCCCACAGCCCCCAAACAGATTTCGCAGCAAACAGAATTATTTGCGTCGGATTGAACGATCCGACGTTTCGACTCCGAGGCTGCGACTTCTCGCTCTGGCTAACGTGCGATCGGTCGCGGCGCCCTCGTGGATCACACGAGTGTGGGTAGTGGTGGTTGTTGTGGGGGTGGTAGTGGTGGTTGTTGTGGGTGGGGGGGGGTGGTGGTTGTTGTGGGTGGGGGGGGGGTGTTGTGGGGGGGGTGGTGGTAGTGGTTGTGGGTAGTGGTGGTAGTGGTGGTTGTTGTGGGGGGTGTGTGTGGTAGTGGTGGTTGTTGTGGTGGTAGTGGTGGTGGTGGTGGTAGTGGTGGTGGTAGTGGTGGTGGTAGTGGTGGTTGTTGTGGTAGTAGTGGTGGTGGTGGTTGTTGTGGGTAGTAGTGGTGGTGGTTGCACATTGCGCGTGTAATAACACTAATTCATGGCACCGTGTGCGCGCTTGGACTACCACAAAACACATTTCGTTTTAGACTTTAAATCTTCGTAACAAACCGAAGCTAAACCACCCACGACGGAGGAGGGTTTGTCTGTCGGCGTAAATACGCGAACGTTGCCGTCGTGAAAGCCACCACGGAAACCACCACCACCACCACACAGATCAGAGGTCGCAACCGGGTACCCGATACCCGTACCCTACCCGTACCCGGCCGGGTACGGGTAGGGTACGGGTAGGGTANGGGTAGGGTACCGGCCGGGTACGGCCGGGTACCCGGCCGGGTACGGGTAGGCCGTGAGTCACTGGTGAGTCACCGTTTGTCACTCATTTCCCAACGTCTTGTCTCTTCTCACAATTCAAGTTCCTAGAATCAACCCACCGCGCCTGCAACATGGCTTCATCCCAGAGGTCGCAATCGGGTACCCGATACCCGTACCCTACCCGTACCCGGCCGGGTACGGCTAGGGTACGGGTACGGGTAGGCCGTGAGTCACTGGTGAGTCACCGTTTGTCACTCATTTCGGGTAGGGTACGGGTAGGGTACGGGTAGGGAACGGCTACCCGTAACTGTCCAGGTACTGGTAGCCGTTTGCGACCCTGGTGCGGCCGGGTACGGGTAAGGAATCAAAACCCGTTTGG
>WFAB01003486.1:10000-15725 GCA_018977245.1 Lethenteron camtschaticum
TCTCTCCACCACCGCACCACCGCCACCACACCGCCACCACCACCAGCGCCTCTCCCCGCTAGAACTCCCCAGCAGCGAGCACGAGCGCGACAACGGCGAGGCAGGCGCTGGCGAGGCAGGCGCTGGCGAGCGTCGCGCCGTCGCTCCGGCGCCGGCGCCACGGCGCTGACGTCACCACGGGCGCGGCCCCGGCTGGGCTGCCGCGTGGCGGCACCGGCACCGGCACCGGCACCACCGGGGGGTGGCGCCGTGGGTCCTCGAGTCTCCGCTCCCGGAGCCGCTGCCGTCACCCTCTGTGATTGGAGATGGCGAGGAGGAGGAGGGTCAACGGGGTCGGGGGGTCAACGGGTCGAGGGGGGGGGTCGGGGTGGTCAACGGGGTCGGGGTGGTCAATGAGGTCGGGGGGGTCAACGGGGTCGGGGGGTCAATGAGGTCGGGGTGGTCAATGAGGTCGGGGTGGTCAACGGGGTCGGGGTGGTCAACGGGGTCGGGGTGGTCAATGAGGTCGGGGGGGTCAATGAGGTCGGGGTGGTCAACGGGGTTGGGGTGGTCAACGGGGTCGGGGTGGTCAACGGGGTCGGGGTGGTCAACGGGGTCGGGGGGTCAACGGGGTCGGGGGTCAACGGGGTCGGGGTGGTCAACGGGGTCGGGGGTGGTCAACGGGGTCGGGGGGTCAACGGGGTCGGGGGGTCAACGGGGTCGGGGTGGTCAACGGGGTCGGGGTGGTCAACGAGGTCGGGGTGGTCAACGGGGTCGGGGGTCAACGGGGTTGGGGGTGGTCAACGGGGTCGGGGTGGTCAACGGGGTCGGGGGTCAACGGGGTTGGGGGTGGTCAACGGGGTCGGGGTGGTCAACGGGGTCGGGGGTCAACGGGTCGGGGGTGGTCAACGAGGTCGGGGGGTCAATGAGGTCGGGGTGGTCAACGGGTCGGGGGTGGTCAACGGGTCGGGGGTCAACGGGTCGGTCAACGGGGTCGGGGTGGTCAACGAGTTCGGGGGGATCAATGAGGTCGGGGGGTCAATGGGTCGGAGGTGGTCAACGAGGTCGGGGTGGTCAACGGGGTCGGGGTGGTCAACGGGGTCGGGGGGTCAATGAGGTCGGGGTGGTCAACGAGGTCNGGGGTGGTCAACGGGGTCGGGGGTCAACAGGGTCGGGGTGGTCAACGAGGTCGGGGGTGGTCAACGAGGTCGGGGGGTCAATGAGGTCGGAGGTGGTCAACGGGGTCGGGGTGGTCAACGGGTCGGGGTGGTCAACGGGTCGGGGGTGGTCAACGGGTCGGGGGTGGTCAACGAGGTCGGGGGTGGTCAACGGGGTCGGGGGTGGTCAACGGGTCGGTCAACGGGTCGGGGAGGGTGGGGGGTCAACGGGGGGTCAAGCCTCTCACCGTCGTCGCCGCTCTCGTCGTCGTAGCCGGGCGGCTGCACGTCGTTGCCGGCTTGAGCGTGCCGCAGGCGCCGGGTGGCGACGCGCAGCGCCATGATCTGCTGGCGCACGGCGGGGTCGGGCGCGTCACGTCCACCACCAGCTCGGGGTTGGAGCGCTGGCGGGCAAGCCCGTCGCCCACCAGCTCGTGCGCGTACCTGTGGGTGGGTGGGTGGTGGGTGGGTGGGTGGTGGTGGGTGAGTGGTGGTNGGTGGGTGGTGGGTGAGGGAGTGAGTGGTGAGTGGTGGGTGGTGGGTGGTGTGTGGTGGGTGGGTGGGTGGTGTGTGGGTGGTGGGTGGTGGGTGGTGAGTGGGTGAGTGGTGTGTGGTGGGTGAGTGGTGGGTGGGTGGTGGTGTGTGGTGGGTGGTGGTGGGTGGGTGGGTGGTGGGTGGGTGGGTGTGTGGTGGGTGGGTGGTGTGTGGTGGGTGGGTGGGTGGTGGGTGAGTGGGTGGTGGTGGTGGGTGGTGGGTGAGGGAGTNGGTGGTGGGTGGGTGGTGGGTGAGTGGGTGGGTGGGTGGTGGGTGAGGGAGTGGGTGGTGGGTGGGTGGTGGGTGGGTGGTGGGTGAGTGAGTGGGTGGGTGGTACCGGGCGAGGTGGTTAACATCTCACCAAATACAGGCATCGTCAGGGTCGGGATCGAACCCACGACCTCCTGCGTACCAGGCGAGGTAGTCAACATCTCACCCAATGCAGGCATCGTCAGGGTCGGGATCGAACCCACGACCTCCTGCGTACCGGGCGAGGTGGTCAACATCTCTCAGTGTCTGGGATCGAACCCACGACCTCCTGCGTACCAGGCGAGGTGGTCAACATCTCTCAGTGTCTGGGATCGAACCCACGACCTCCTGCGTACCAGGCGAGGTGGTCAACATCTCTCAGTGTCTGGGATTGAACCCACGACCTCCTGCGTACCAGGCGAGGTAGTCAACATCTCTCAGTGTCTGGGATCGAATCCACGACCTCCTGCGTACCAGGCGAGGTAGTCAACATCTCACCCAATCAGCATCGTCAGGGTCGGGATCGAACCCACGACCTCCTGCGTACCAGGCGAGGTGGTCAACATCTCTCAGTGTCTGGGATCGAACCCACGACCTCCTGCGTACCAGGCGAGGTGGTCAACATCTCTCAGTGTCTGGGATTGAACCCACGACCTCCTGCGTACCAGGCGAGGTAGTCAACATCTCTCAGTGTCTGGGATCGAATCCACGACCTCCTGCACCGGCGAGGTACAACATCTCTCAGTGTCTGGGATTGAACCCACGACCTCCTGCGTACCAGGCGAGGTAGTCAACATCTCTCAGTGTCTGGGATAGAACCCACGACCTCCTGCGTACCAGGCGAGGTAGTCAACATCTCTCAGTGTTGGGATCGAACCCACGACCTCCTGTGTACCCGAGTGTCAACATCNCAGTGTTGATCGAACCACGACCCCTGCGTACCCGAGGTGTATCTCTCAGTGTCTGGGATGAACCCACGACGTCTGCGTACCAGGCGAGGTAGTAACATCTCTCAGTGTCTGGGATCGAACCCACGCCTTCTGCGTACCAGGCGAGGTAGTCAACATCTCTCAGTGTCTGGGATCGAACCCACGACCTCCTGCGTACCAGGCGAGGTAGTACATCTCTCAGTGTCTGGGATCGAACCCACGACGTCCTGCGTACCAGCAGTCGTCAACATCTCACCAAATACAGGCATCGTCAGGTTTGGGACGAACCCACGACCTCCTGCGTGCAGGCGAGGTAGATCAACATCTCCTANCCCCCCCCCCCCGCCCCGTCTCACCCCCCGTGCTCGTCGTTCCCACCCTCGTCAGAGCCCATGGGGGGGCCATCTTGTCGCTGTTGCACACCGAGTCAGCGTGAGCCAGAAGGAGAGCCTCTCAGCTTCGCCTTCACGTCCACCACCTGCAGACAGACACACACGGGCTCAGACACACACACACAGACACACACAGACACACACAGAGACACAGACACACACACACACACACAGACACACACACACACAACGAGCGAGCCGTCTTCAGCTCGCCTTCACAGTCCGCCACCTGCGGCAGAATAACAGCAGCAGGCTCAGAGCACACACACACAGCACACACACAGACACACACACACACACGCACACACACACACACAGCACACACACACACAGACACACACACACAGCACACACACAGCACACACATGAGCCACACACAGACACACACATACACACAGACACACACGAGNACACACACACACACAGACACACACACACAGACACACACACACACACACAGNCACACACAGNACACACCACAGACACACACACAGACACACTACACAGAGCACACACACACAACACACACACACACAGCACAGACACACACACAGCACACACACAGCACACACACACAGCACACAGACACACACAGACACACACACACAGACACACACACACAGACACACAAGACACACACAGACACACACACTTGACACCACACACAGCACACACACACACAACGAGCGAGCCGTCTTCAGCTTCGCCTTCATGTCCGCCACCTGCGGCAGAACAACAACAGCAGGCTCCTATTATCCGCCGGTCCTCGTATCCGCCGGTCGTCCTCATATCCGCCAAACCTCCTGTCCCCACTACGGCAGTCAGCCCGTGAGCGAGCGGGTGAGCGAGTGGGTGAGCGAGTGGAGAAGTGAGTCACCCCGTGAGCGGGCGGGTGAGCGAGTCACCCCGTGAGCGGACGGTTGAGCGGGCGGATGAACGAGTCACCCTACGAGTCACGCGATGAGTGAGTTGGTGAGCGAGCGGGTGAGCGACTCACCAGGTGGTCCAGGCTGGTGTCTGCGGCCGTGGTGGGCCGCTCCTCGGGATGAGTGAGTCACGGCACGAGCGGGTGGGTGAGCGGGTGGGTGAGCGGGTGGGTGAGCGGGTGACTGGGTGAGCGGGTGGGTGAGTGGGTGACTGGGTGAGCGGGTGAGTGAGCGGGTGGGTGACTGGGTGAGCGAGCGGGTGGGTGAGTGGGTGAGCGGGTGAGTGAGTGGGTGACTGGGTGAGCGAGCGGGTGGGTGACTGGGTGAGCGAGCGGGTGGGTGAGCGAGTTGGTGAGTGGTGGGTGAGTGAGTGACTGGGTGAGCGGGTGGGTGAGCGGGTGACTGGGTGAGCGGGTGGGTGAATGGGTGAGCGGGTGGGTGAGCGGGTGACTGGGTGAGCGGGTGGGTGAATGGGTGAGCGGGTGGGTGAGCGGGTGGGTGAGCGGGTGGGTGAGTGGGTGACTGGGTGAGCGGGTGAGTGAGCGGGTGGGTGACTGGGTGAGCGAGCGGGTGGGTGAGTGGGTGAGCGGGTGGGTGAGCGGGTGGGTGAGCGGGTGAGTGAGCGGGTGGGTGACTGGGTGAGCGAGCGGGTGGGTGAGTGGGTGAGCGGGTGAGTGAGTGGGTGACTGGGTGAGCGAGCGGGTGGGTGACTGGGTGAGCGAGCGGGTGGGTGAGCGAGTTGGTGAGTGGGTGGGTGAGTGAGTGACTGGGTGAGTGGGTGGTGAGTGACTGGGTGAGCGGGTGGGTGAGTGGGTGAGTGGGTGAGCGGGTGGGTGAGTGGGTGAGCGGGTGGGTGAGGTGACTGGGTGAGCGGGTGGGTGAGTGGGTGACTGGGTGAGCGGGTGAGTGGGTGACTGGGTGAGCGGGTGAGTGGGTGACTGGGTGAGCGGGTGGGTGAGCGGGTGAGTGGGTGACTGGGTGAGCGGGTGAGTGGGCGGGTGAGCGAGCGGGTGGGCGAGTGACCGCACGAGTGGGTGGGTGAGCGAGTTGGTGAGCGATCGAGCGGGTGAGCGAGTGGGTGAACGAGTGGGTGAGCGAGTGGGTGAGCGGGTGGGTGAGCGAGTTGGTGAGTGGGTGGGTGAGTGAGTGGGTGAGTGAGCGGGTGAGTGAGCGGGTGGGTGACTGGGTGGGTGAGCGGGTGACTGGGTGAGCGGGTGAGCGAGCGGGTGGGTGAGCGAGCGGTGAGTGAGCGGGTGACTGGGCGAGCGAGTGGGTGGGTGACTGGGTGGGTGAGCGGGTGGGTGACTCACCAGGCGGTCCAGGCTGGTGCCTGCGGCCGTGGTGGGCCTCTCCTCGGGCTGCACCGAGCGAAAGTGCTGGTTCAGAGCGTCGAGGGCCGAGCGCTGGGAACGCCCGGGGGTGACGAGCGCAGTCGCCCACAGCCCGCAAACACCTACAGCACACACACAGCACACACACAGCATACACCTATAGCATACACACACGGCACACACACCAGCATACACACAGCACACATAGTATACACACACACAGCATAC
>WFAB01003487.1:0-15717 GCA_018977245.1 Lethenteron camtschaticum
GGTGAGTGTGGTGAGTGTGGGTGGTGAGTGTGTGTGGTGAGTGTGGGTGGTGAGTGTGGGTGGTGAGTGTGGGTGGTGAGTGTGGGTGGTGAGTGAGGGTGGTGAGTGAGTGTGGTGAGTGTGGGTGGTGAGTGTGGGTGGTGAGTGTGGGTGGTGAGTGTGGTGGTGAGTGAGTGGTGGTGAGTGAGTGTGGGTGGTGAGTGTGGGTGGTGAGTGTGGGTGGTGAGTGTGGGTGGTGAGTGGGGTGGTGAGTGAGTGTGGTGAGTGTGGTGGTGAGTGTGGTGAGTGTGGTGGTGAGTGAGTGTGGTGAGTGTGTGTGGTGAGTGTGGTGAGTGAGTGTGGTGAGTGTGGGTGGTGAGTGAGTGTGGTGAGTCTGTGGGTCTCTGTGTGGTGAGTCTGTGTGGTGAGTCTGTGTGGTGATTCTGTGCGTCTTTGTGTGTGAGTCTGTGGGTCTCTGTGTGGTGAGTGTGGTGAGTCTGTGGGTCTCTGTGTGGTGAGTCTGTGTGGTGATTCGGTGGGTCTCTGTGTGGTGAGTCTGTGGGTCTCTGTGTGAGGTGAGTCTGTGGGTCGCTGTGTGAAGAGTCTGTGGGTCTCTGTGTGGTGAGTCTGTGGGTCTCTGTGTGGTGAGTCTGTGGGTCTCTGTGTGGTGAGTTTGTGGATCTCTGTGTGAGGTGAGTCTGTGGGTCTCTGTGTGGTGAGTCTGTGGGTCTCTGTTTGAGGTGAGTGTGTGGGTCTATGTGAGGTGAGTCTGTGGGTCTCTGTGTGGTGAGTCTGAGTGGTGAGTCTGTGTGGTGAGTCTGTGGGTCTCTGTGTGGTGAGTGTGGTGAGTCTGTGGGTCTCTGTGTGGTGAGTCTGTGTGGTGATTCTGTGTGTCTTTGTGTGGCGAGTCTGTGGGTCTCTGTGTGGTGAGTGTGGTGAGTCTGTGGGTCTCTGTGTGGTGAGTCTGTGTGGTGAGTCTGTGGGTCTCTGTGTGGTGAGTCTGTGAGTCTCTGTGTGGTGAGTCTGTGTGGTGATTCTGTGCGTCTCTGTGTGGTGAGTCTGTGGGTCTCTGTGTGAGGTGAGTCTGTGGGTCTCTGTGTGGTGAGTCTGTGGGTCTCTGTGTGGTGAGTCTGTGGGTCTCTGTGTGGTGAGTCTGTGGGTCTCTGTGTGGTGAGTCTGTGTGGTGATTCTGTGCGTCTTTGTGTGTGAGTCTGTGGGTCTCTGTGTGGTGAGTCTGTGGGTCTCTGTGTGGTGAGTCTGTGTGGTGATTCTGTGGGTCTCTGTGTGGTGAGTCTGTGGGTCTCTGTGTGAGGTGAGTCTGTGGGTCTCTGTGTGAGGAGTCTGTGGGTCTCTGTGTGGTGAGTCTGTGGGTCTCTGTGTGAGGTGAGTTTGTGGATCTCTGTGTGAGGTGAGTCTGTGGGTCTCTGTGTGGTGAGTCTGTGGGTCTCTGTTTGAGGTGAGTGTGTGGGTCTCTATGTGAGGTGAGTCTGTGGGTCTCTGTGTGGTGAGTCTGAGGGTCTCTGTGTGGTGAGTGTGGTGATTCTGTGGGTCTCTGTGTGGTGAGTCTGTGTGGTAATTCTGTGCGTCTTTGTGTGGCGAGTCTGTGGGTCTCTGTGTGGTGAGTGTGGTGAGTCTGTGGGTCTCTGTGTGGTGAGTCTGTGGGTCTCTGTGTGGTGAGTCTGTGGGTCTCTGTGTGAGGTGAGTTTGTGGATCTCTGTGTGGTGAGTCTGTGGGTCTCTGTGTGCTGAGTGTGGTGAGTCTGTGGGTCTCTGTGTGGTGAGTCTGTGTGGTGATTCTGTGGGTCTCTGTGTGAGGTGAGTTTGTGTATCTCTATGTGATGGGTCTGTGTGGTGAGTCTGTGGGTCTCTGTGTGGTGAGTCTGTGGGTCTCTGTGTGAGGTGAGTTTGTGTATCTCTATGTGATGGGTCTGTGTGGTGAGTGTGTGAGTCTCTGTGGCGAGTCTGTGGGTCTCTGTGTGGTGAGTGTGGTGAGTCTGTGGGTCTCTGTGTGGTGAGTCTGTGTGGTGAGTCTGTGGGTCTCTGTGTGGTGAGTCTGTGAGTCTCTGTGTGGTGAGTCTGTGTGGTGATTCTGTGCGTCTCTGTGTGGTGAGTCTGTGGGTCTCTGTGTGAGGTGAGTCTGTGGGTCTCTGTGTGGTGAGTCTGTGGGTCTCTGTGTGGTGAGTCTGTGGGTCTCTGTGTGGTGAGTCTGTGGGTCTCTGTGTGGTGAGTCTGTGTGGTGATTCTGTGCGTCTTTGTGTGTGAGTCTGTGGGTCTCTGTGTGGTGAGTCTGTGGGTCTCTGTGTGGTGAGTCTGTGTGGTGATTCTGTGGGTCTCTGTGTGGTGAGTCTGTGGGTCTCTGTGTGATGTGAGTCTGTGGGTCTCTGTGTGAGGAGTCTGTGGGTCTCTGTGTGGTGAGTCTGTGGGTCTCTGTGTGAGGTGAGTTTGTGGATCTCTGTGTGAGGTGAGTCTGTGGGTCTCTGTGTGGTGAGTCTGTGGGTCTCTGTTTGAGGTGAGTGTGTGGGTCTCTATGTGAGGTGAGTCTGTGGGTCTCTGTGTGGTGAGTCTGAGGGTCTCTGTGTGGTGAGTGTGGTGATTCTGTGGGTCTCTGTGTGGTGAGTCTGTGTGGTAATTCTGTGCGTCTTTGTGTGGCGAGTCTGTGGGTCTCTGTGTGGTGAGTGTGGTGAGTCTGTGGGTCTCTGTGTGGTGAGTCTGTGGGTCTCTGTGTGGTGAGTCTGTGGGTCTCTGTGTGAGGTGAGTTTGTGGATCTCTGTGTGGTGAGTCTGTGGGTCTCTGTGTGCTGAGTGTGGTGAGTCTGTGGGTCTCTGTGTGGTGAGTCTGTGTGGTGATTCTGTGGGTCTCTGTGTGAGGTGAGTTTGTGTATCTCTATGTGATGGGTCTGTGTGGTGAGTCTGTGGGTCTCTGTGTGGTGAGTCTGTGGGTCTCTGTGTGAGGTGAGTTTGTGTATCTCTATGTGATGGGTCTGTGTGGTGAGTGTGTGAGTCTCTGTGGTGAGTCTGTGGGTCGCTGTGTGGTGAGTCTGTGGGTCTCTGTGTGGTGAGTTTGTGGATCTCTGTGTGAGGTGAGTTTGTGGATCTCTGTGTGGTGAGTCTGTGGGTCTCTGTGTGAGGTGAGTTTGTGTATCTCTATGTGATGGGTCTGTGGGTCTCTGTGTGGTGAGTGTGTGAGTCTCTGTGGTGAGTCTGTGGGTCTCTGTGTGGTGAGTCTGTGGGTCTCTGTGTGAGGTGAGTTTGTGGATCTCTGTGTGAGGTGAGTTTGTGGATCTCTGTGTGAGGTGAGTTTGTGTGTCTCTGTGTGGTGAGTCTGTGGGTCTCTGTGTGGCGAGTCTGAGACTCTGTGGGTGTCTCTACATTTCCACACGATGATGATGTTATCAACCACTTAGTTGAGCTTCTATCATTTGTAATAGCCAGCGCTACATAGCTCCTTACCTGGTAACATTTAAATCATTTAGTTTAGTATCTTTGTGGCTCTCTGTGTGTGTCTCTCTGGGTGTCTGTGGGTCTCTATGTATATATATGGATCTGTGTGTCTCTATGGGTCTCTATGTATTACTATTGTCTCTGTGTCTCTATGGGTCTCTGTGTATCTTTATGGGTCGCTATGGGTCTCTATGTATCACTAGGCTAGGTGCAGGAGGAGGTCACGGGACAGACCCAGGTAGTGCCATGGGTTGACTGCTGTGCCAGGCTAGGTGCAGGAGGAGATCACGGGACAGACCCAGCAGGTGCCATGGGTTGATTGCTGTGCCAGGCTAGGTGCAGGAGGAGGTCACGGGACAGACCCAGCAGGTGCCATGGGTTGACTGCTGTGCCAGGCTAGGTGCAGGAGGAGGTCACGGGACAGACCCAGCAGGTGCCATGGGTTGGCTGCTGTACCAGGCTAGGTGCAGGAGGAGGTCAAGGACACAATTGCAACGTTCTATTGAGTCCGCTTATTTATTAACAACAACAATCGATAAACAAACAATGGTCTAGATGTATATGTACACATTATTACATTATAACTTCTTCTTATCTCTATCCTAACTCTTCACACGCACACGTGGCTAGGCAGGCTCTAGTCCAGGGGTCCTCAAACTTTTTAAACAGGGGGCCAGTTCACTGTCCCTCAGACCGTTGAAGGGCCGGACTATAGTTAAAAAAAACTATGAACAAATTCCTATGCACACTGCATATATCTTATTTTGAAGTGAAGAAACAAAACGGGAACAAAAACAATATTTAAAATGAAGAACAAGTAAAGTTAAATCAACAAACTTGCCAGTATTTCAATGGGAACTATGGGCCTGCTTTTGGCTAATGAGATGGTCAATGTCCGGTTCCATATTTGTCACTGCTAGTCGTAACAAGTGATGCAAGTGTGCATCCGTTAGTCTAGATCTGGTTGGAGATTTCAAATGTTTCATTCTGGAAAAAGTCTGTTCACAGACATAAGTGCTGCCAAAGATGGTTGCCATTTTGAGTGCATGGTTCCTGAGATGAGGATATGTCTCAGAGGGGAGAGATGCATAGAAATTATGAAGGCTGCTTGACTTGAATGCGTCTTTCAGAGAGTCACAATTCTGCAGTTCAGCCAGTTCCATTTGGTAAATTGTATCCACATTTTCAATGGCAATAGAAAATGGGTTACGGAAAAGCTGTATGTCTTGTTCATGGAGATGAAGCTCTTTAAATCCAAATTGGAACTCCTTTTGCAATTTTTCCAGTGAATCCACACATGTTTTGTTTGGGAATGCAACCAATGGTTTTTCCGCTAACAGATTTTGAGTTGTGGGGAGATGGCAGAAGTTTTCCTCCTTCACTTGTTTGATGAGGAGGCCTAATTTTACTTCAAATGCTTTGACATGTGATTGCATATCACAGATGAGCTTCCCCTTTCCTTGAAGTTGCACATTGAAACTGTTGAGTAGCTCTGTTGCATCTGTCAGAAAGGCAAGGTGCCATTTCCATTCTGCATCATTGAGCTCTGGTACTTCTTTATTTTTCTAAAGCAGAAAATCTGTAATCTGTGGAAGTAAGTCATAGAAACGTTTCAAAACTCTCCCTCGACTCAGCCAACGGACTTCTGTGTGATACAGAACATATTCATAGTCAACATTTAGCTCAGACAGAAATTCCTGAAATTGTCTGTGGTTTAGTGCATGAGCTCTAATGAAGTTAACACAAGATACCACAAATTTCATAACAGAGTCCCACTTCAGTGATTTACTACACAGCGCTTGTTGGTGGATGAGGCAGTGTATGGCTATTGGATGAGAATGGTTATGTTTGTCCATCTCTTGGTTAATGCGAGCAATTACTCCTTTCTTAGACCCCACCATGCTAGGAGCACCATCAGTTGTCACACTGACTAGTTTAGCCCAGTTCAGCTCCAAACCATTCACAGTTTGGCAAACCTTTTCATAGATATCCTCTCCTGTAGTTGTTCCTTTGATGCTTTGCAGTCATTCGTCCCACGAATAAAAATTAGAAGTTGTGCAGAATCACGAACATCATTGCTTTCGTCGAGTGCCAAGGAAAAATAGGAAAGTTTTTTTGTAGAGTTTTGCAAATGCTGATGCAAATTGTCTCCCATTTCTTCAATCCTCTGTGTAATTGTAGGTTCTGAAAGACTCACTGTACTAAATAAATCGGCCTTCTCTGGACACATCTCTTTGGCAACAGAAAGAAGGCATTCTTTAACAAATTCTCCCTCCACGAATGGTCTGCCAGTGCACGCTATTAGCTTGGCAACTTGAAAACTTGCTCGCAGTGATGAAATATTTAGCTGCTTCTGCTTCACAAAAGTATTTTGCTGAGTTGTTAATGTATTTTTCAGTTTTAATATTTTATCTTTTCCCACTTCTCCGACCAAACAATCATATTTATCTTCATGTTGAGTTTCATAGTGTCGACGTAAATTGTATTCTTTGAACACAGACACTATATTCTGGCATATCAGACACAGCTCTTTCCTTGTACTGCATGAAAAAGTAATCATAAGTCCACTGTTCTTTGAATATCCTACACTCCGAGTCAGTTTTCTCTTTCTTGACATCATTGTTTCCTAGGGAGTCAAAATTGCTATTAGTAAAATACCAATATATACAGCGCTACAAAAACAATATACCAGCAATAACTTTGCCCAAACAGAGACATACAGACTGCACTGCCCATCAATGCAGTCTGATTGGGGGGAACTCCGCCCCCTCTCCCTCTTCCACCAATGACCGTCCTTCTCATGTAGAAAAAAAGTAACAGACAGGCAGCGGCGGCAAAAACACCCGGCGGGCCGGATAAATGTCCTCGGCGGGCCGCATGTGGCCCGCGGGCCGTAGTTTGAGGACCCCTGGCATAAAGGATGAGAATCACAGCGCTCTCAGAGACCCGCCCGCCATCCTTCAACGCTGGAGCGACTACTTCTCTGGAATCTGCAACCAGGAATTTCCCCACCCACCTATTATTAGCGCTGAACACGTCATCGGTCCGGTTTCACCTATCACCATCACCGAAGTGGAACAAGCTATCAAGAGAATGAAGAATGGGAAAGCGACTGGCCCGGACGATATCCCTGCTGAGGCCTGGAAGATCCTTGGCAGGCAGGGTGCTGCCCTCCTTACCCAGCTCTTCAGCACCATCACGGGCACCGGTGAGGTCCCAGAAGCCTGGTCGACCAGCACGACGGTTCCAATTTGGAAGGGTAAAGGGGACGTGGCAGAATGCTCGAATTACAGGCCAATCCGGTTCCTGTGTCATGCGATGAAGATCTTTGAGCGAGTTTTGGACACGAGGATTAGGAACATCATCACCCTATCACCCAACCAATGCGGCTTCGTCAAAGGATGTGGCACTACGGACGCCATATTCGCGGCGAGGCTCCTGCTGGAGAGGCACAGAGAGAAGAACAAAGCTGTGCACGTGTCGTTCCTCGACCTTGAAAAGGCATTTGACAGGGTCCCCCACGACCTCATCTGGCACTCGCTTCGATCCCATGGAGTCCCTGAAACCTACGTGCATTGGGTGCAACTCCTATACAAGAACGTCACCAGTGCAGTCAGGTGTGCAGTGGGCATATCACCGCCATTTCCCATCAGCGTTGGAGTGCACCAAGGATCGGCCCTGTCTCCACTCCTGTTTATCCTGTGCATGGACACGATCACTGCCGACCTGCACACGTCCCTTCCATGGTCAATTCTCTACGCGGATGACGTCCTCCTCTCAGATGAAGAGAGAGGAGAAGTGGAAAGACAAACGCGCCTGTGGAAGGAACGTTTGGACGAACACGGGATGAGGTTCAACATCAAAAAGACGGAGTATATGGAGTGTGGCCCCCAAACCGACGGCACCATCAGTATTGACGGAGAAGATCTGAAGAAAGTGACGGACTTTAAGTACCTGGGCTCCACCATCAGCTCAGATGGTAGCATCACGAGTGATGTGAGGTCACGAGTCAATGCGGCGTGGATGAAATGGAGGCAAGTCACCGGAGTCCTCTGTGATCGGAAAATGCCGGATAGGCTGAAGGGAAAACTATACAAGACCATCGTCCGACCGGTGGCACTCTATGGATCCGAGTGCTGGCCAGCCACAACTGTACACGAACAAGCTCTCCACACCATGGAGGATGCTCAGATGGATCCTCGGGCTCACTCGATGGGATCGTGTCAGGAACGAAGACGTTCGGAAGCGACTTGGTGTGGCCCCCATTGCGGACAAGATGCTTGAGGCAAGGCTTCGGTGGTACGGCCATGTGATGCGAAGTGAAGAGTCATCAGTGGCCAAGACTGCCGTGCGTATTGAGCCAGAGGGCCGCCGTCCACGCGGACGTCCGAAGAAGCGATGGATGGACCGAATAAAGGAAGACGTGAAGACGGTCAACGCATCCCCTGAAGATGCCCTGGACCGAGCCAAATGGAGAAGACAATGCCGAAAAGCGGACCCTGCGCCACAGCGGGAACAACGCTAGGAAGAAGAAGATAGACAGTTTGCCATTAGAAGCTCCTCCCCTTTTCATGACGACGTCCGCTTGTGTTGCGATTGAAAGGTCATAATTTTTCGATTTCAAGCTTTCGTGACTGCAGGGATTCATCTTCTTGGTTCTTTCGGTAAAGTCATCACGTAGAAAGGAAATAATAAAATAATAAAAATAAAACAATTAAATCATTCTCACGACGTTTCGGCCACAACGCATTCCACAAGTAGTACTAATCCCATATCTGCATTTCCCATAAATATGCTAAATTCCTCTTGATATGCAAATTCTTTTGTCAAGGCGCTCTTCCCCTCCAACCCAGCTTAAATAGACGCTCCAAGACTGGTGGTGTTTCATTCAGACGCTGTCTCCCCGACAGACCTGTTCTCCACCTGAGGATGACGGCTGCTTGCGTTGTGGACGAAACGTCGTGAGAATTATTTCATTAAGTTTTATTTTATTATTTTATTATTTCCCTTCTACGTGATGACTTTACCGAAAGAACCAAGAAGGTCATAATTTTTGTTATTTTATTTCAACCTATCTATGTGACTTACCGAAAGAACCAAATAATATTAATTCCTGGAGTCATGAAAGCTTTAAGTCAAGATTTAGCCTCTATGGGAGTGGCCGGCGAGGGTGATTGTAATGCGTAGTGTGGATAGATAGGGAGGCTTATGTCATGTAGGGAATGTGGAGTTCGGGTAACGTGGGAGCCTATGGGAGCTCTATGGGAGTGACCGGCGAGGGTGATTGTAATACGTAGTGTGGATAGATAGAAAGGCTTATGTCATATTTTTTTATTTAAAGCTTTCGTGACTGCAGGGATTCATCTTCCTGGTTCTTTCGGTAAAGTCACGTAGAAGGGAAGTAATAAAATAATAAAAATAAAACAATAAAATTATTCTCACGACGTTTCGGCCACAACGCAAGCAACCGTCCTCAGGTGAAAACCAGGTCCGTCGAGGCGACAGTCTGAATGAAACAGCACACGAGCTTGGAGCATATATATAAGCTGGGCGCATTGACAAAGGAATTTGCATATCAAGAGGAATTTAGCATATTTATGGGAAATGCAGGAATGTGATTAGTACTGCATATGCATGTGCATTATGCAGGATTAACAGCATCAAAGGGAGCTGCAGTTGCTGCTACTGCTGCAGTTTCTGCTGCTGCTGCAGTTGCTGCTGCTGCTGCAGTTGCTGCTGCTGCTGCAGTCGCTGCTGCTGCTGCAGTTGCTGCTGCTGCAGTTGCTGCCTTATCCATTTTAATATAACACTATGTATTATTCTACCCACCCTAATGTGTATCGCACTGCTATATATTTACTATACAATTACGACACCATACATTACTCTGCACACTGCACCATGCCAGTGAGTGGAACGCGGTCTGAAAGTCACCGTAAACGTGAACACAATCAGTTATGATCCGAAATGGTTTATTACGTCCTTCCAATGATTGCTAAGCCAGAATCCATCTTCTCGGTTGAAATTGTCTCTGTGTTTGTATATGTGGATCGCCTCATGAACGAATCTCTCATGATAGCCAGATGGCTTGCAAAGAACCTCTGTCTTGGAGAAGTCAATGTCATGTGAGCCCACTGAATTGTAACAATGATCTGCCACGGCTGAGGTGTTTGTCCTACCGTGTTCCAGGTCTGCTTTATGTTCACGGATGCGGTCCGAGACATGTCGTTTGGTTTCTCCAATGTAACTGCTACCACAGAGGAAACTTAGTTTGTAGACGCCAGGGTACTGTATGTCTGGAACCACATCTTTTACAGACGGGACCAGATCACGGATTTTATGTACTGTGTTGAATCGGACCTGGATCTTGTGTTTAATCAGGATTTTGCATATGCAGTACTAATCACATTCCTGCATTTCCCATAAATATGCTAAATTCATCTTGATATGCAAATTCCTTTGTCAATGCGCCCAGCTTATATATATGCTCCAAGCTCGTGTGCTGTTTCATTCAGACTCTGTCGCCTCGACGGACCTGGTTTTCACCTGAGGACGGCTACTTGCGTTGTGGCCGAAACGTCGTGAGAATAATTTTATTATGTTTTATTTTTATTATTTTATTACTTCCCTTCTACGTGACTTTACCGAAAGAACCAGGAAGAGGCTTATGTCATGTAGGGAATGTGGAGGGCTGGTAACGTGGGAGCCTATGGGAGCTCTATGGGAGTGGCCGGCGAGGGTGATTGTAATGCGTAGTGGGGATAGGTATGGATGCTTATGTCATGTAGGAAATGTGGAGGGCTGGTAACGTGGGAGCCTATGGGAGCTCTATGGGAGTGGCCGGTGAGGGTGATTGTAATGCGTAGTGTGGATAGGTAGGGATGCTTATGTCGTGTAGGGAATGTGTAGGGCGGGTAACATGGGAGCCTATGGCAGTAGCTAGCGAAGGTGATTGCAATTTGTAGTGTGGATAAGTAACATCTCATCAGGGTCGAAATTGAACTCACGACCTCCTGTGTACCAGGCGAGGTAGTCAACATCTCATCAGGGTCGGAATTGAACCCACGACCTCCTGTGTACCAGGCGAGGTAGTCAACATCTCATCAGGGTCGGAATTGAACCCACGACCTCCTGTGAACCAGGCGAGGTAGTCAACATCTCATCAGGGTCGGAATTGAACCCACGACCTCCTGTGAACCAGGCGAGGTAGTTAACATCTCATCAGGGTCGGAATTTAACCCACGACCTCCTGTGTACCAGGCGAGGTAGTCAACATCTCACCAGGGTCGGAATTTAACCCACGACCTCCTGTGTACCAGGCGAGCTAGTCAACATCTCACCAGGGTCGGAATTTAACCCACGACCTCCTGTGTACCAGGCGAGGTAGTCAACATCTCACCAGAGTCGGAATTTAACCCACGACCTCCTGTGTACCAGGCGAGGTAGTCAACATCTCACCAGGGTCAGAATTTATCCCACGACCTCCTGTGTACCAGGCGAGCTAGTCAACATCTCATCAGGGTCGGAATTTAACCCACGACCTCCTGTGTACCAGGCGAGGTAGTCAACATCTCACCAGAGTCGGAATTTAACCCACGACCTCCTGTGTACCAGGAGAGGTAGTCAACATCTCATCAGGGTCGAAATTTAACCCACGACCTCCTGTGTACCAGGCGAGCTCGTCAACATCTCACCAGGGTCGGAATTTAACCCACGACCCCCTGTGTACCAGGCGAGGTAGTCAACATCTGGACCCAAGTCACCTGAGACCCCAGGCAGCAGCATCTCGCCACAACAAACACAATTGCAGCGTTCTGTTGAGTCCGCTTATTTATTAGCAACAACAATCGATAAACAAACAATGGTCTAGATGTATATGTACACATTATTACATTATAACTTTATCTTATCTCTCTCCTAACTCTTCACACGCACACGTGGCTAGGCAGGCTCTAGTCCATTGTGTGGTGAGTGTGGTGGTGAGTGCGGGTGGTGAGTGTGGGTGGTGAGTGTGGGTGGTGAGTGTGGGTGGTGAGTGTGTGTGGTGAGTGTGGGTGGTGAGTGTGTGTGGTGAGTGTGGTGGGTGAGTGTGGGTGGTGAGTGTGGGTGGTGAGTGTGGGTGATGAGTGTGTGTGGTGAGTGTGGTGGGTGAGTGTGGTGAGTGAGTGTGGTGAGTGAGTGTGGGTGGTGAGTGTGGGTGGTGAGTGTGTGTGGTGATTGTGAGTGTGTGTGGTGAGTGTGGGTGGTGAGTGTGGGTGGTGAGTGTGGGTGGTGAGTGTGGGTGGTGAGTCTGGTGAGTGTGAGTGGTGAGTGTGGGTGGTGAGTGTGAGTGGTGAGTGTGTGTGGTGAGTGGGTGTGGGTGGTGAGTGTGTGTGGTGAGTGTGGGTGGTGAGTGTGGGTGGTGAGTGAGTGTGGGTGGTGAGTGTGAGTGTTGAGTGTGGGTGGTGAGTGTGGGTGGTGAGTGTGGGTGGTGAGTGTGGGTGGTGAGTGTGGGTCCACTCCGCTACTCTGCCGTGGGCCGCCCACCACAGAGCATCAGGCGTCTGAGGAGCGAGCGGACTGAGCGTAGCGCCCTGCCCACACGCGCCATGACCCCTCGCTCCCTTTCCTCCTTCTCCTCCTCGTCGTTGTCGTCATCCTCCTCCTGCGTCTCCACCACCTCCACCACCTCCACCACCTCCGTCCTCTCTCCAAAGGTCTGGGTGAGCGGTGACGACGATGACGATGATGATGACGATGATGACGATGATGGGAGCTTCTTCTCCGGCTCCGCTCTGTGGAGAGAGATGCAGCAGCACCACAGCAGCGCGTCATCGCCATCATCAACATCAACATCGTCATCAACATCGTCATCATCATCGTCGTCGTCGCCATCATCGTCATCATCATCGTCGTCATCGTCATCATCGTCAGCATCGTCGTCATCAGACCGACAGAGACCCATACTCAGAGACCCATAGAGATCTACAGAGACCGATACTCATAGAGACCCACAGAGACCCATACTCATAGAGACCCATAGATCCACAGAGACCCATAGACTCACAGAGACCCACAGAGACCCACAGAGTCCCATACTCAGAGACCCATACAGACCCATACAGACGCACCGAGACCCATAATCACAGAGACCCATAGATCCATAGACCCACAGAGACCCATAGACTCAGAGACCCACACAGACCCACAGAGACCCACAGAGTCCCATACTCATGGAGACCCATACAGACCCATACAGACCAATACTTATACAAACCCATACAGACCCACCGAGACCCATAATCACAGAGACCCACAGAGACCCACACAGACCCACAGAGACCCACAGAGTCCCATACTCATACAGACTCATTCAGACCCACCGAGACCCATAATCACAGAGACCCATAGACCCACAGAGACCCACAGAGACCCACAGAGACCCATAGACTCACAGAGACCAACATAGACTCACAGAGACCCACAGAGATCAGAAGCGACTTGGCCATCTCAGCTGATAGCCGAATCAAGTTGGCTGATGACATCATCATCATCATCTGCATCGCGTGGACATTCATAGCGGCAGTCAAATACTCGAAGTACGTGACGCCGATTCTAAACGTGGAGGAGGAAATCTGGAGGACCCTGAGAAGAATCCACGCAGTGACCACCACGGGGACAGAAACGCAGACTGCAAATATACAGCAGCAGCAGCAGGCATCGTCAGGGACGGGATCGAGCCCACGACCTCCTGCATACCAGGCGAGGTAGTTAACATCTCATCAGGGTCTGGATCGAGCCCACGACCTCCTGCATACCAGGCGAGGTAGTCAACATCTCATCAGGGTTGGGATCGAACCCATGACCTCCTGCGTACCAGGTGAGGTAGTTAATATCTCATCGGGGTCAGGATCGAACCCACGACCTCCTGCGTACCAGGCGAGGTAGTTAAAGTCTCATCAGGGTCGGGATCGAACCCATGACCTCCTGCGTACCATGTGAGGTAGTTAACATCTCATCAGGGTCGGGATCGAACCCATGACCTCCTGCGTACCAGCCGAGGTAGTTAACGTCTCATCAGAGTCGGGATCGAACCCATGACCTCCTGCGTACCAGGTGAGGTAGTTAACATCTCATCAGTGTCAGGATCGAACCCAGGACCTCCTGCGTACCAGCCGAGGTAGTTAACGTCTCATCAGAGTCGGGATCGAACCCATGACCTCCTGCGTACCAGGTGAGGTAGTTAACATCTCATCAGGGTCAGGATCGAACCCAGGACCTCCTGCGTACCAGGCGAGGTAGTTAACGTCTCATCAGAGTCGGGATCGAACCCATGACCTCCTGCGTACCAGGTGAGGTAGTTAACATCTCATCAGGGTCAGGATCGAACCCACGACCTCCTGCGTACCAGGCGAGGTAGTTAAAGTCTCATCAGGGTCGGGATCGAACCCACGACCTCCTGCGTACCAGGCGAGGTAGTTAACATCTCATCAGGGTCGGGATCGAACCCACGACCTCCTGCGTACCAGGCGAGGTAGTTAACATCTTTTATAGGGTCGGGATCGAACCCACGACCTCCTGCGTACCAGGCGAGGTAGTTAAAGTCTCATCAGGGTCGGGATCGAACCCACGACCTCCTGCGTACCAGGCGAGGTAGTTAACATCTCATCAGGGTCGGGATCGAACCCACGACCTCCTGCGTACCAGGCGAGGTAGTTAACATCTTATCAGGGTCGGGATCGAACCCACGACCTCCTGCGTACCAGGCGAGGTAGTTATTACATCTCATCAGGGTCGGGATCGAACCCACGACCTCCTGCGTACCAGGCGAGGTACACAGAGAGAGGCTCACCGTGGCTCAGCAGCTCCAGAGCCCTGCACTGGAGTGGTGCTGCTGCTGATGGTGGTGGTGGTGGTGGCCCAGTTGGTGGTGTCGGGCCAGGTGGTGGTGGTGGCCCGGGTGGTGGCGGTGGTGGGGGTAGCCCTGATGGGGGTGGGGGTAGCCCTGATGGGGGTGCGGGTAGCCCTGATGGTGGTGGTGGTGGCCTGGGTGGTGGTGGCAGTGGGGTTGGCCCTAATGGTGGTTGTGGTGGGGGTGGCCCTGATGGTGGTGGTGATGGGGGTGGTGGGGGGTGGCCCTGATGGTGGTGGTGGTGGCCCTGCTGGTGGTGGGGGGTGCCCCGGATGGTGGTTGTGGTGGCCCTGGTGGTGGTGGCTCGGGTGGTTTGTAGCCAGCTGTGAGCCAGCGCCTGTTCAGGCGTCATCCGGAGATTGGGATCCCATCTGGTGGTGGCAGGAGACGCACACGCGGTGGACAGGGGCAAGGTGAGAAGATGTGACAGGGTGGGAGGTGGGGGGAGAGTGGGGAGATGGAGAGGGTGGGGGGGAGTGGTGGTGGGTGGTGAGTGGGTGGCAGAGCTGTCAATCCGCACGGTTTATTCCGTGTTCTTGTGCAGAGAGATTGAGTTGTCAGGTTATACAGAGTGTAGCCGTTTCAATGCTGGGTAACGACAAGAATGTTTGTGTCTATTTGTTAGTGTTTGTTCCTTGTGATGGGACTTTGCAGGATGTACGTTGAGATGTGTAAGGATCACGGAGTGATCAATAAAGGTCTGAGTTGCGTCTGTAGTAAGGTAGGGCACTGTTAAGGTGTTGACAGGTCTGGGATGGTGAGTGGGGATGAGTGAGTGGGGATGAGTGAGTGAGTGAGTGGGGATGAGTGAGTGGGGATGAGTGAGTGAGTGAGTGGGGATGAGTGAGTGAGTGAGTGGGGATGAGTGAGTGGGGACGAGTGAGTGAGTGGGGATGAGTGAGTGAGTGAGTGGGGATGAGTGAGTGAGTGGGGATGAATGAGTGAGTGGGGTTGAGTGAGTGAGTGGGGTTGAGTGAGTGAGTGAGTGGGGATGAGTGAGTAAGGGTGAGTGAGTGAGTGAGTGGGGATGAGTGAGCGGGGGTTAGCGGGCAGGGGTGAGCGGGCGGGGGTGAGCGGGCGGGGGTGAGTGAGTGAGTGGGGATGAGTTAGTGGGGATGAGTGAGTAAGGGTGAGTGAGTGAGCGGGGGTTAGCGTGCAGGGTGAGCGGGCAGGGGTGAGCGAGCGGGGGTGAGCGGGCGGGGGTGAGTGAGTGAGTGGGGATGAGTGAGTGAGTGGGGATGAGTGAGTGAGTGGGGATGAGTGAGTGAGTGGGGATGAGCGAGCGGGGGTGAGCAGGCGGGGGGTGAGCGGGCGGGGGTGAACGGGCGGGGGTGAACGAGCGGGGGGTGAGCGAGCGGGGATGAGTGAGTGAGTGGGGATGGATGAGTGAGCGAGTGAGTGAGTGGGG
>WFAB01003488.1:0-15684 GCA_018977245.1 Lethenteron camtschaticum
GCGGAACGGGAGACGCGGGGAGACGCGGGGAGACGCGGGGAGACACGGGGAGACGCGGGGAGACGCGGGGAGACACGGGGAGACCGCGGGGAGACGGGGAGACGGGGGAGACGCGGGGAGACACGGGGAGACGCGGGGAGACGCGGAGAGACGCGGGGAGACGCGGGGAGGGGGGGGGGGGGGGGGGGGGGGGGGGGGGGGGGGGGGGGGGGGGACGCGGGGAGACACGGGGAGACGCGGGGAGACGCGGGGAGACGCGGGGAGACGCGGGGAGACACGGGGAGAGACACGCGGAGAGACACGGGGAGACGCGGGGAGACGCGGGGAGACGCGGAGAGACACGGGGAGACACGGGGAGACACGGGGAGACGCGGGGAGACACGGGGAGACACGGGGAGACGCGGGGAGACGCGGGGAGACACGGGGAGAGACACGCGGAGAGACACGGGGAGACGCGGGGAGACGCGGGGAGACGCGGGGAGAGACACGGGGAGAGACACGGGGAAGGTGTCAGTGGGTGAGTGGGTGAGTGGCTGAGTGATTGAGTGGGTGACTGAGTGGGTGAGTGGGTGAGTGAGTGAGTAGGTGAGTGAGTAGGTGAGTGAGTGAGTGGGTGAGTGAGTGAGTGGGTGAGTAAGTGGGTTAGTGAGTGAGTAGGTGAGTAGGTGAGTGAGTGAGTAGGTGAGTCAGTGGGTGGGTGAGTGGGTGAGTGAGTGGGTGAGTGAGTGAGTAGGTGAGTGAGTAGGTGAGTGAGTAGGTGAGTGATTGAGTGGGTGAGTGAGTGAGTGGTGAGTGAGTGACTGAGTGGGTGAGTGAGTGAGTGGGTGACTGAGTGAATGAGTAGGTGAGTGAGTAGGTGAGTGAGTGAGTGAGTGGGTGACTGAGTGAATGAGTAGGTGAGTGAGTAGGTGAGTGAGTGAGTGAGTGGGTGACTGAGTGAATGAGTAGGTGAGTGAGTAGTTGAGTGAGTGAGTGAGTGGGTGACTGAGTGAATGAGTAGGTGAGTGAGTAGGTGAGTGACTGAGTGAGTGGGTGAGTGAGTGGGTGAGTGAGTGGGTGAGTGGGTGAGTGAGTGAGTGAGTAGGTGAGTGAGTAGGTGAGTGAGTGAGTAGGTGAGTTAGTGAGTGAGTGGGTGAGTGGGTGAGTGGGTGAGTGGGTGAGTGAGTGAGTGAGTGGGTGAGTCAGTGGGTGGGTGCGTGAGTAGGTGAGTGATTGAGTGAGTGAGTGAGTGGGTGAGTGATTGAGTGGGTGACTGAGTGGGTAAGTGAGTGGGTGAGTGGGTAAATAGGTGAGTGAGTGGGTGATTGTGTGAGTGGGTGGGTGAGTAGGTGAGTGAGTAGGTGAGTGAGTGGGTGACTGAGTGAGTGGGTGAGTGAGTGGGTGAGTGAGTGGGTGAGTGAGTAGGTGAGTGAGTGAGTAGGTGAGTTAGTGAGTGAGTGGGTGAGTGGGTGAGTGGGTGAGTGAGTGAGTGGGTGAGTCAGTGGGTGTGTAGGTGAGTGGGTGAGTGTGTGAGTGAGTGATTGATTGAGTGGGTGAGTGAGTGAGTGGGTGAGTGAGTAGGTGAGTGAGTAGGTGAGTGAGTGAATAGGTGAGTGGGTGAGTGGGTGAGTGGGTGAGTGGATGAGTCAGTGGGTGGGTGCGTGAGTAGGTGAGTGAGTGAGTGAGTGGGTGAGTGAGTGAGTGGGTGAGTAAGTGGGTTAGTGAGTGAGTAGGTGAGTAGGTGAGTGAGTGAGTAGGTGAGTCAGTGGGTGGGTGAGTGAGTGAATAGGTGAGTGAGTGGGTGGGTGAGTGAGTGAGTAGGTGAGTAGGTGAGTGAGTAGGTGAGTGATTGAGTGGGTGAGTGAGTGAGTGGTGAGTGAGTGACTGAGTGGGTGAGTGAGTGAGTGGGTGACTGAGTGAATGAGTAGGTGAGTGAGTAGGTGAGTGAGTGAGTGAGTGGGTGACTGAGTGAATGAGTAGGTGAGTGAGTAGGTGAGTGAGTGAGTGAGTGGGTGACTGAGTGAATGAGTAGGTGAGTGAGTAGGTGAGTGAGTGAGTGAGTGGGTGAGTGGGTGAGTGAGTGAGTAGGTGAGTGAGTAGGTGAGTGAGTGAGTGGGTGAGTGAGTGAGTGGGTGAGTAAGTGGGTTAGTGAGTGAGTAGGTGAGTAGGTGAGTGAGTGAGTAGGTGAGTCAGTGGGTGGGTGAGTGGGTGAGTGAGTGGGTGAGTGAGTGAGTAGGTGAGTGAGTAGGTGAGTGAGTAGGTGAGTGATTGAGTGGGTGAGTGAGTGAGTGGTGACTGAGTGACTGAGTGAGTCAGTGAGTGAGTGAGTGACTGAGTGAGTGAGTGAGTGGGTGAGTGGGTGACTAGGTGAGTGAGTGACTGAGTGAGTGACTAAGTGAGTGAGTGAGTGACTGAGTGAGTGAGTGACTGAGTGAGTGAGTGGGTGACTAGGTGAGTGAGTGAGTGAGTGACTGAGTGAGTGAGTGAGTGGGTGACTGAGTGGGTGACTAAGTGAGTGAGTGAGTCAGTGAGTGAGTGAGTGAGTGAGTCAGTGAGTGAGTGAGTGAGTGGGTGAGTGAGTGAGTGACTGAGTGAGTGGTTGAGTGACTGAGTGAGTGAGTGACTGGGTGACTAGGTGAGTGACTAGGTGAGTGGGTGACTAGGTGAGTGACTGAGTGACTGAGTGAGTGAGTGAGTCAGTGAGTGAGTGAGTGACTGAGTGACTGAGTGGGTGAGTGGGTGACTAGGTGAGTGAGTGACTGAGTGAGTGAGTGAGTGGGTGAGTGAGTGACTAAGTGAGTGAGTGGGTGACTAAGTGAGTGAGTGAGTGACTAAGTGAGTGAGTGGGTGACTAAGTGAGTGAGTGAGTGACTAGGTGAGTGACTGAGTGGGTGACTGAGTGGGTGACTAAGTGAGTGAGTGAGTGGGTGAGTCAGTGGGTGGGTGAGTGGGTGAGTGAGTGGGTGAGTGAGTGAGTAGGTGAGTGAGTAGGTGAGTGAGTAGGTGAGTGATTGAGTGGGTGAGTGAGTGAGTGGTGACTGAGTGACTGAGTGAGTCAGTGAGTGAGTGAGTGACTGAGTGAGTGAGTGAGTGGGTGAGTGGGTGACTAGGTGAGTGAGTGACTGAGTGAGTGACTAAGTGAGTGAGTGAGTGACTGAGTGAGTGAGTGACTGAGTGAGTGAGTGGGTGACTAGGTGAGTGAGTGAGTGAGTGACTGAGTGAGTGAGTGAGTGGGTGACTGAGTGGGTGACTAAGTGAGTGAGTGAGTCAGTGAGTGAGTGAGTGAGTGAGTCAGTGAGTGAGTGAGTGAGTGAGTGGGTGAGTGAGTGAGTGACTGAGTGAGTGGTTGAGTGACTGAGTGAGTGAGTGACTGGGTGACTAGGTGAGTGACTAGGTGAGTGGGTGACTAGGTGAGTGACTGAGTGACTGAGTGAGTGAGTGAGTCAGTGAGTGAGTGAGTGACTGAGTGAGTGAGTGGGTGAGTGGGTGACTAGGTGAGTGAGTGACTGAGTGAGTGAGTGAGTGGGTGAGTGAGTGACTAAGTGAGTGAGTGGGTGACTAAGTGAGTGAGTGAGTGACTGAGTGGGTGACTAGGTGAGTGACTGGGTGGGTGACTAGGTGAGTGAGTGACTAAGTGAGTGAGTGGGTGACTAAGTGAGTGAGTGAGTGACTGAGTGGGTGACTAGGTGAGTGACTGGGTGGGTGACTAGGTGAGTGAGTGACTAAGTGAGTGAGTGGGTGACTAAGTGAGTGAGTGAGTGGGTGACTAAGTGAGTGAGTGAGTGGGTGAGTGAGTGAGTGAGTGAGTGAGTGGGTGACTGAGTGGGTGACTAAGTGAGTGAGTGAGTGACTAGGTGAGTGACTGAGTGGGTGACTGAGTGGGTGACTAAGTGAGTGAGTGAGTGACTGAGTGAGTGAGTGGGTGACTGAGTGGGTGACTAAGTGAGTGAGTGGGTGACTAGGTGAGTGACTGAGTGGGTGAGTGAGTGGGTGACTGAGTGGGTGACTAAGTGAGTGAGTGAGTCACGTGAGACGAGGCTTGAGGCTGCCTCCTCCGCGCGACGACTTGAGGCGGAACCACAGCGAGTGGCGGTGGACACGACTCAACGCGTTCAGACGGCGGCGCTCTGCAGAGACAGAGACACGGGGGGAGACAGAGACACACGGGGAGAGACACGGGGTGAGACAGAGACACGGGGTGAGACAGAGACACGGGGTGAGACAGACACGGGGAGACACGGGGTGAGACAGAGACACGGGGTGAGACAGAGACACGGGGTGAGACAGAGACACGGGGTGAGACAGAGACACACGGAGAGACACACGGGAGAGACAGAGACACGGGGAGAGACACGGGGTGAGAGACACGGGGAGAGACACGGGGTGAGACACGGGGAGAGACACGGGGAGAGAGACACGGGGTGAGACACGGGGAGAGACACGGGGTGAGAGACACGGGGAGAGACACGGGGAGAGAGACACGGTGAGAGACACGGGGAGAGACACGGGGTGAGAGACACGGTGAGAGACACGGGGAGAGACACGGGGTGAGAGACACGGGGAGAGAGACACGGGGAGAGACAGAGACACACGGGGAGAGACAGAGACACGGGGAGAGACAGAGACACACGGAGAGACACGGGGTGAGAGACACGGGGAGAGACACGGGGTGAGACACGGGGAGAGACACGGGGAGAGAGACACGGGGTGAGACACGGGGAGAGACACGGGGTGAGAGACACGGGGAGAGACACGGGGAGAGAGACACGGTGAGAGACACGGGGAGAGACACGGGGTGAGAGACACGGGGAGAGAGACACGGGGAGAGAGACACGGGGAGAGACAGAGACACACGGGGAGAGACAGAGACACGGGGAGAGACAGAGACACACGGAGAGACACGGGGTGAGAGACACGGGGAGAGACACGGGGTGAGACACGGGGAGAGACACGGGGAGAGAGACACGGGGTGAGACACGGGGAGAGACACGGGGTGAGAGACACGGGGAGAGACACGGGGAGAGAGACACGGTGAGAGACACGGGGAGAGACACGGGGTGAGAGACACGGGGAGAGAGACACGGGGAGAGACAGAGACACACGGGGAGAGACAGAGACACGGGGAGAGACAGAGACACACGGAGAGACACGGGGTGAGAGACACGGGGAGAGACACGGGGTGAGACACGGGGAGAGACACGGGGAGAGAGACACGGGGTGAGACACGGGGAGAGACACGGGGTGAGAGACACGGGGAGAGACACGGGGAGAGAGACACGGTGAGAGACACGGGGAGAGACACGGGGTGAGAGACACGGGGAGAGAGACACGGGGAGAGAGACACGGGGAGAGACAGAGACACACGGGGAGAGACAGAGACACGGGGAGAGACAGAGACACACGGAGAGACACGGGGTGAGAGACACGGGGAGAGACACGGGGTGAGACACGGGGAGAGACACGGGGAGAGAGACACGGGGTGAGACACGGGGAGAGACACGGGGTGAGAGACACGGGGAGAGACACGGGGAGAGAGACACGGTGAGAGACACGGGAGAGACACGGGGTGAGAGACACGGGGAGAGAGACACGGGGAGAGAGACACGGGGAGAGACAGAGACACACGGGGAGAGACAGAGACACGGGGAGAGACACGGGGAGAGAGACACGGGGAGACAGAGACACACGGGGAGAGACAGAGACACGGGGAGAGAGACACGGGGTGAGACAGAGACACGGGGAGACACGGGGTGAGAGAGAGACACGGGGAGAGACAGATACACACGGGGAGAAACACGGGGTGAGAGAGAGAGACACGGGGAGAGACAGAGACACGGGAAGAGACACGGGGAGACACGGGGTGAGAGAGAGACACGGGGAGAAACACGGGGTGAAACACGGGGGGAGAGACATGGGGAGACACGGTGAGAGAGGGAGAGAGACACGGGGAGAGAGACACGGGGAAAGGGAGAGACACACGGAGAGAGAGACACGGGGAAAGAGACACGGGGAGAGAGACACGGGGTGAGAGACACGGGGTGAGAGACACGGGGTGAGAGGGAGAGAGACACGGGGAGAGAGAGACACGGGGAGAGAGAGACACGGGGGGAGAGAGACACGGAAGGAGAGAGACACGGGGAGAGAGAGACACGGGGAGAGAGAGACACGGGGGGAGAGACACGGGGAGGGAGAGAGACACGGGGGGAGAGACACGGGGAGAGAGACACGGGGAGAGAGAGACATGAGACAATGCTGATACTACTGATGATGCTGCTGCTGATGATGCTACTGCTACTGCTGATGCTTTTGATGGTGCTGATGCTACTGCTGATTATGCTGCTGCTGATGCTACTGTTGATTATGCTACTGTTGCTACTGCTACTGATGCTACTGCTGATGATGATGCTGCTGCTGCTGATGCTACTGCTGCTGATGATGCTGCTGATGCTACTGCTGCTGCTGCTGATGATGATGCTGCTGCTGCTGCTGATGCTGCTGCTGATGATGCTACTGCTGCTGCTGCTGATGATGCTACTGCTGCTGATGCTGCTGCTGATGATGCTACTGCTGCTGATGCTGATGATGCTACTGCTGCTGATGCTGCTGCTGATGATGCTACTGCTGCTGCTGCTGATGATGCTACTGCTGCTGATGATGCTGCTGATGATGCTACTGCTGATGATGCTACTGCTGCTGATGCTACTGCTGCTGTTACTGCTGCTGCTGCTACTGCTGATGATGATGCTGATGATGCTACTGATGATGATGATGCTACTGCTGATGATGCTACTGCTGCTGATGCTACTGCTGATGATGCTGCTGATGATGCTACTGTTGATAATGCTACTGATGCTGATGCTGTTGATCATGATACTGTTGCTGATGATGCTACTGCTGATGCTACTGATGATGATGCTACTGCTGATGATGCTACTGCTGATGCTGATGATGCTGCTGCTGATGATGCTGCTACTGCTGATGCTACTGCTGATGATGCTGATGTTGATCTTGATACTGTTGCTGCTGATGCTACTGCTGCTGCTGCTACTGCTGCTGATGCTACTGCTGCTGCTGATGCTGCTGCTGATGCTACTGCTGATGCTGCTGCTGATGCTACTGCTGCTGCTGATTATGCTACTGCTGATGATGCTGCTGCTGATGCTGCTGCTGATGATGCTACTGCTGATGATGCTGATTCTGATGATGATGCTGCTGCTGATGATGCTACTGCTGATGATGCTGCTGCTGATGATGCTGCTGATGCTACTGCTGATGATGCTGCTGCTGATGATGCTGCTGCTGCTACTGCTGCTACTGATGATGCTACTACTGCTGATACTGTTGATCTTGATACAGTTGCTGATGATACTTTTGCTGATGCTTCTGTTGCTGCAGCTTTCAGCAATAGAACGACCGTGGTCGATTTAAAAGTTTATTTTTAATAAAAGTTTAAAGAAACAAACTAAAATCATTAAAGTTTGAACCTCGTAAGAGACACCCACACACACACGCCGAGGCCTAGCACGCAAGCCGGCGACGCGGCGCATCCTCGACCTCGCCTGGATCCCGGCCCGCTTGTGTCGCCCCGAGGCCCGCAGGCGAATCCAGGCGAGGAGGGGGGGCGAAGTCTCGGGGAAAAAAAGTTAGGCCTCGATTCCGATTCCGATTCCAAGAGACGTGAAGAGAGACGGGGGATCGATTCCCACTGGCTTTGCACGAGATTCTCGATTCAACTGAGGAATCGATTCGACTACATTAGTGTCAAGTGTATAGTGTAGTGTGTAGTGTAGTGTGTAGTGTAGTGTGTAGTGTAGTGTGTAGTGTAGTAGTGTAGTGTGTAGTGTAGTGTGTAGTGTAGTGTATAGTGTAGTGTGTAGTGTGTAGTGTATAGTGTAGTGTATAGTGTAGTGTATAGTGTAGTGTGTAGTGTAGTGTGTAGTGTGTAGTGTATAGTGTAGTGTATAGTGTAGTGTATAGTGTAGTGTATAGTGTAGTGTATAGTGTAGTGTATAGTGTAGTGTATAGTGTAGTGTGTAGTGTATAGTGTAGTGTATAGTGTAGTGTGTATAGTGTAGTGTAGTGTGTAGTGTATAGTGTAGTGTATAGTGTAGTGTATAGTGTAGTAGTGTATAGTGTAGTGTATAGTGTAGTGTATAGTGTAGTGTGTAGTGTATAGTGTAGTGGTAGTGTATAGTGTAGTAGTATAGTGTAGTGTATAGTGTAGTGTATAGTGTAGTAGTGTATAGTGTAGTATAGTGTAGTGTATAGTGTAGTGTATAGTGCATAGTGTAGTGTATAGTGTAGTATAGTGTATAGTGTAGTGTATAGTGTATAGTGTAGTGTATAGTGTAGTGTATAGTGTAGTAGTGTATAGTGTAGTGTATAGTGTAGTGTAGTGTGTAGTGTAGTGTATAGTGTAGTGTGTAGTGTATAGTGTGGTGTGTAGTGTAGTGTGTAGTGTAGTGTATAGTGTAGTAGTGTATAGTGTAGTATAGTGTAGTGTATAGTGTAGTGTATAGTGCATAGTGTAGTGTATAGTGTAGTATAGTGTATAGTGTAGTGTATAGTGTATAGTGTAGTGTATAGTGTAGTGTGTAGTGTAGTGTATAGTGTAGTGTATAGTGTAGTGTAGTGTGTAGTGTAGTGTATAGTGTAGTGTGGTAGTGTTGTTGTTAGTGTAGTGTGTAGTGTAGTGTATAGTGTAGTGTATAGTGTAGTGTATAGTGTAGTGTATAGTGTAGTGTATAGTGTAGTGTGTAGTGTATAGTGTAGTGCGTAGTGTATAGTGTAGTAGTATAGTGTAGTGTATAGTGTAGTGTATAGTGTAGTAGTGTATAGTGTAGTGTATAGTGTAGTGTATAGTGTAGTGTGTAGTGTATAGTGGTAGTGCGTAGTGTATAGTGTAGTAGTATAGTGTAGTGTATAGTGTAGTGTATAGTGTAGTAGTGTATAGTGTAGTGTATAGTGTAGTGCGTAGTGTATAGTGTAGTAGTATAGTGTAGTGTATAGTGTAGTGTATAGTGTAGTAGTGTATAGTGTAGTGTATAGTGTAGTGTATAGTGTAGTGTATAGTGTAGTGTACTAGTACAGCACTAGTGTATAGTGTAGTGTATAGTGTAGTGTACGAGTCCAGCACTAGGACATGGGCTCGCATCCGCTGGTCCGTCACTACGTAGTCCAGCAGATGTTCTTACTTGGACCCGGCATGCATCCATGATGTTGTGTGGATGCGCCGATGCCGGAAGAGCGTGTTGGTAATTACAAGCCCATGGGCTGCACAAAAATCTAGCAGCCTCCTACCGTTGTTATTGAGCTGATCTGGCCCATGCCTTCCAATCACTCCAGACCAGGTGCCAGCATCGTGACCAACTCGGGCATTGAAGTCACCCAACAAGATGACTCTTTAGCCAGCACCTGTGACAGGAGGTCATAGAAAGCGTCTGACTCATGGGCCTTGCCTGCATCCCTCCACGGATGTTCGTCTTCGGTGGGGGCATAAGTAACCACGACCACCACTCCTCGCCTCCGGCTGATGGGAAGGCGAGCCCAAAGTAGCCTGGGGCTTACAGCTTCCCACACCTCACCGCTACGCTCCCACGCCCCCTTCATTCTTTTGTTCAGAAGAAGAGCCACTCCCTGTTGTTTGGCAGTCTCCTGCCCCGAGTAGAGGACTGTCCACCCCTCATGGTGGCAGGAGCCAGAGCCGGTCCACCGGACCTCCCGAATGCCGCAGAGATCCAGGCGGTACCGGTCCAGCTCCCGACAGAGGAGTGGCAGCCTCTCCTCCGCAGTGAGCGTGCGAACATTCCACGTGGCCACACGAAGTGTTCTCCTGTTCCTGGCTCTGCCAGACGGAGTTTGGTCGAGAAGGCCTCATGAGCTCCTGGCAGAGGTCGCAAACGGGTTTTGATTCCTTACCCGGCTACCCGTACCCGGCCGTACCAGGGTCGCAAACGGGTACCCGTACCCTACCCGTACCCTACCCGTACCCTACCCTACCCTACCCGATACCCATACCCTACCCGAACCCTACCCGTACCCTACCCGTACCCGTACCCTACCCGTACCCTACCCGTACCCTACCCGTACCCTACCCGTACCCTACCTTGTACCCTACCCGTACCCTACCCGTACCCTACCTTGTACCCTACCCGTACCCTACCCGTACCCTACCCCTACCCTACCCTACCCGTACCCTACCCGTACCCTACCCGTACCCTACCCGTACCCTACCTTGTACCCTACCCGTACCCTACCCGTACCCTACCCGTACCCTACCCGTACCCATACCCTACCCGTACCCTACCCGATACCCGTACCCTACCCATACCCTACCCGTACCCGTACCCGTACCGTACCCTACCCGATACCCTACTCGTACCGTACCCGATACCCTACCCGATACCCTACCCTACCCGATACCCGTACCCTACCCGATACCCGTACCCTACCCGTACCCGGCCGGGTACGGGTAGGGTACGGGTATCGGGTACCTGATTGCGACCTCTGGGATGAAGCCACGTTGCAGGCGCGGGTGGGTTGATTCTAGGAACTTGAATTGTGAGAAGAGACAAGACGTTGGGAAATGAGTGACAAACGGTGACTCACCAGTGACTCACGGCCTACCCGGTACTCATTTGAGGCTGAGTCGACCTAGGGGAGGCCCAGGACCGGTTCAGATAATCGTCGCCGGTGTTGGCCGTGTGCGCTAACCACTACACCCACCACTCCCCACACACACACAGTGTGCTAACCACTACACCCACCACTCCCCACACACACACACAGTGCGCTAACCACTACACCCACCACTCCCCACACACACACACAGTGCGCTAACCACTACACCCACCACTCCCCACACACACAGTGCGCTAACCACTACACCCACCACTCCCCACACACACAGTGCGCTAACCACTACACCCACCACTCCCCACACACACACAGTGTGCTAACCACTACACCCACCACTCCCCACACACACACACAGTGCGCTAACCACTACACCCACCACTCCCCACACACACACAGTGCGCTAACCACTACACCCACCGCTCCCCACACACACACAGTGCGCTAACCACTACACCCACCGCTCCCCACACACACACAGTGCGCTAACCACTGCACCACCACTCCCCACACACACACACAGTGCGCTAACCACTACACCCACCACTCCCCACACACACACACAGTGCGCTAACCACTACACCCACCACTCCCCACACACACACACAGTGGCGCTAACCACTACACCCACCACTCCCCACACACACACAGTGCGCTAACCACTACACCCACCACTCCCCACACACACAGTGCGCTAACCACTACACCCACCGCTCCCCACACACACACAGTGCGCTAACCACTACACCCACCGCTCCCCACACACACACAGTGCGTGTGTGTGTCTGTGTGTGTGTGTGTCTGTGTGTGTGTGTGTGTGTCTGTGTGTGTGTGTGTGTCTGTGTGTGTCTGTGTGTGTGTCTGTGTGTGTGTGTGTGTCACTGTGTGTGTGTCTGTGTGTGTGTCTGTGTGTGTGTGTCTGTGTGTGTGTGTGTGTCTGTGTGTGTCACTGTGTGTGTGTCACTGTGTGTGTGTCTGTGTGTGTGTATGTGTGTGTGTGTCTCTGTGTGTGTCTGTGTGTGTGTGTCTGTGTGTGTGTCTGTGTGTGTGTGTCTCTGTGTGTGTCTGTGTGTGTGTGTCACTGTGTGTGTGTCTGTGTGTGTGTGTCTCTGTGTGTGTCTGTGTGTGTGTCTGTGTGTGTGTGTCTCTGTGTGTGTCTGTGTGTGTGTCTGTGTGTGTGTCACTGTGTGTGTGTGTCTGTGTGTGTGTCTGTGTGTGTGTGTCTCTGTGTGTGTCTGTGTGTGTGTGTCTGTGTGTGTGTGTCTGTGTGTGTGTCTGTGTGTCTCTGTGTGTGTGTCTCTGTGTGTGTCTGTGTGTGTGTCTGTGTGTGTGTCACTGTGTGTGTGTGTCTGTGTGTGTGTCTGTGTGTCTGTGTGTGTGTCACTGTGTGTGTGTCACTGTGTGTGTGTCTCTGTGTGTGTCTGTGTGTGTGTGTCTGTGTGTGTGTCTGTGTGTGTGTCTCTGTGTGTGTCTGTGTGTGTGTGTGTGTCTGTGTGTGTGTCTGTGTGTGTGTCACTGTGTGTGTGTCTGTGTGTGTGTGTCACTGTGTGTGTGTCACTGTGTGTGTCACTGTGTGTGTGTCTGTGTGTGTGTCACTGTGTGTGTCACTGTGTGTGTGTGTCTGTGTGTGTGTCACTGTGTGTGTCACTGTGTGTGTGTGTGTCTGTGTGTGTGTCTGTGTGTGTGTCTCTGTGTGTGTCTGTGTGTGTGTGTCTGTGTGTGTGTCTGTGTGTGTCTCACTGTGTGTGTCTCACTGTGTGTGTCTCACTGTGTGTGTCTCACTGTGTGTGTCTCACTGTGTGTGTCTCACTGTGTGTGTCTCACTGTGTGTGTCTCACTGTGTGTGTCTCACTGTGTGTGTCTCACTGTGTGTGTCTCACTGTGTGTGTCTCACTGTGTGTGTGTGTCTGTGTGTGTCTCACTGTGTGTGTCTCTCTGTGTGTGTCACTGTGTGTGTGTGTCACTGTGTGTGTGTGTCACTGTGTGTGTGTATCACTGTGTGTGTGTCACTGTGTGTGTGTATCACTGTGTGTGTCTCACTGTGTGTGTGTATCACTGTGTGTGTCTCACTGTGTGTGTGTGTCTCTGTGTGTGTCTCTCTCTCTCTCACCGGCATGCTCGTCACGAGGCCACAGGTAGCAGGTAGCCAGCACTACCACTAGAGCGGCACAGGCCGTCTCACTCTGTGTGTGTCTCTGTGTGTCTCCACTCACCGGCGTGCTCATCACGAGGCCACAGGTAGCAGGTGGCAGGCAGCACCACGAGGGCTGCGCACGCCGTCTCACTCTGTGTGTGTCACTGTGTGTGTGTGTGTCTGTGTGTGTGTGTCTCTGTGTGTGTGTCTGTGTGTGTGTGTCTCTGTGTGTGTGTCTGTGTGTGTGTGTCACTGTGTGTGTGTCTCTGTCCCCTCTCACCGGCATGCTCATCACGAGGCCACAGGTAGCACGTAGCCGGCAGCACCACTAGAGCTGCACAGGCCGTCTCTGTGTGTGTGTGTCTCTCTCCACTCACCGGCGTGTTCGTCACGAGGCCACAGGTAGCACGTGGCAGGCAGCACCACCAGAGCAGCGCACGCCGTGTCTCTGTGTGTGTCTCACTGTCTCTGTGTGTCACTGTGTGTCTCTCTCTCTGTGTGTCACTGTGTGTCTCTCTCTCTGTGTGTCACTGTGTGTCTCTCTCTCTGTGTGTCACTGTGTGTCTCTCTCTCTGTGTGTCACTGTGTGTCTCTCTCTCTGTGTGTCACTGTGTGTCTCTCTCTCTGTGTGTCACTGTGTGTCTCTCTCTCTGTGTGTGTCTCACTGTGTGTGTGTCTCTGTGTGTGTCTCTGTGTGTGTCTCTGTGTGTGTCTCTGTGTGTGTCTCTGTGTGTGTGTCTCTGTGTGTGTCTCTGTGTGTCTCTCTCTGTGTGTCACTGTCTCCACTCACCGGCATGTTCATCACGAGGCCACAGGTAGCAGGCAGCACCACTAGAGCTGCACACGCCGTGTCACTCTGTGTGTGTCTCACTGTGTGTCTCTCTCTCTCTCCCCCCCCCCACTCACCGGCATGCTCGTCACGAGGCCACAGGTAGCAGGTGGCAGGCAGCACCACCAGGGCAGCGCACGCCGTCTCACTGTGTGTGTGTGTCACTGTGTGTGTGTCACTCTGTGTGTCACTGTGTGTGTGTCACTGTGTGTGTGTGTGTCACTGTGTGTGTGTCACTCTGTGTGTCACTGTGTGTGTGTCACTGTGTGTGTGTGTGTCACTGTGTGTGTGTCACTCTGTGTGTCACTGTGTGTGTGTCACTGTGTGTGTGTGTGTCACTGTGTGTGTGTGTCTCACTGTGTGTCTCACTGTGTGTCTCACTGTGTGTGTGTCTCTCTCTCTCTCCCCCCCCCCCACTCACCGGCATGCTCGTCACGAGGCCACAGGTAGCAGGTAGCCGGCAGCACCACCAGAGCAGCGCACGCCGTGTCACTGTGTGTGTGTGTCACTGTGTGTGTGTGTGTCACTGTGTGTGTGTGTCACTGTGTGTGTGTGTCACTGTGTGTGTGTGTCTCTGTGTGTGTCTCTCTCACTCTGTGTGTGTCTCTCTCACTCTGTGTGTGTGTGTCTCACCGGCGTGTTCATCACGAGGCCACAGGTAGCACGTAGCAGGCAGCACCACCAGGGCTGCGCACGCGGTCAGGAAGAAGTGGAACGTGGCGCCGCTCGAGTCGTACTCGAACTGCTGCCCCGCCATCGCGGAAGTGACGACACGCACGAGCAGGCGGAAGTGACGACACCGGGGTAAGGAGGCGGAAGTGACGACACGGCCAAGCAGGCGGAAGTGACGACACGCCCGAGCAGGCGGAAGTGACGACACGGCCGAGCAAGCGGAAGTGATGACACCGGGGGCGAGGAGGCGGAAGTGACGACACGGCCAAGGAGGCGGAAATGACGACATGGGTCAAAGAGGCGGAAGTGACGACACCGGGGGGGCGAGGAGGCGGGAACGAAAACGAAGGCGCCACCGGAGCGGAAGTGACGTAGCGAGGTCGGTGGGGGGTGCGGGGGGGGGTAAGGGGGTGGGGGGGGTGGTGAGTGAGGGGAGGGGGGTGTGAGGGGGGTCTGCGACGGACGATAGAGAAAGTGCAAGTGACGCGGAGAGGGTGGCGGTGATTGGATGGGGGGGGGTGAAGGGGGGGTGAAGGGGGGGGGTGAAGGGGGGTGAGGGGGGGGGGTGAAGGGGGAGATTGCGACAGACGACGCAGCAAGTGACAGGGAGAGGGTGGCGGTGATTGGATGGGGGGTGGGGGGTGAAGGGGGGGTGAGGGGGGGTGAAGGGGGGTGAAGGGGGGGGTGAAGGGGGGTGAAGGGGGGTAATTGCGAGGAGCGACTTGGAGCGAGTGACCGCTCTGAGGAGTGTTTCCTGTTCGCTGGTAAAACAAAATAAAAACACAGAAAGAGTTTTAGAGTTTGACACTCTGTGACATTTCTTGCCGCTATTCAAATACATCAGTCGGCGTTTGTCGCCTTGCTGGCAATACAACTTCCGTGTCTAGATGGTAAAACACAAAACAGAGAAATCCTCGTTCAAGGGATCGTGTCATCTTGTTGGTTCTTTCGGTAAAGTCGTCACGTAGAAGGGAAATAATAAAATAAGAAAAATAAAACATGATAAAATAATTAAAATAAAACAATAAAATAATAAAATAACACATTATAAAATAATTAAAATAAAACAATAAATAATAAAAATAACACATTATAAAATAATTAAAATAAAATAATAAAATAATAACACGTAATAAAATAATTAAAATTAAACTCTAAAATAATGCTTGCGTTGTGGCCGAAACGTCGTGAGAATTGTATTTTATGATGTTTGCTTTTATTGTTTTATTATTTCCCTTCTACGTGACGACTTTACCGAAAGAACAAGAAGATGAATCCCTGCTGCAGTCACGAAAGAAGCTTTAAATCAAAATTTTAATTTGACTTTTTTAAAAAAAAATTTGCTTTTCTCTGCCTGGTGACGACGTTTTTTTTAGGTTTTTAAGAATTATTGTTTTATTATTTTAATTATTTAATTGGTTAGATTATTTTTATT
>WFAB01003489.1:0-15683 GCA_018977245.1 Lethenteron camtschaticum
GCTACACACCATGCATTCGACTCGTGTAGACCCTATGCCTCTGGCTACACACCATGCACTTGACTCGTGTAGACCCTATGCCTCTGGCTACACACCATGCATTCGACTCGTGTAGACCCTATGCCTATGGCTACACCCAATGCATTCGCCTCTGGGTTACACAGAGTCCCGGTCCCGTTAGGACAGCGGGACTAGGTACCGTAGGGCCCTATCTCTTCATCCCCGTCTTCAGTCTTCGCTGGTTACATACTGCCTTTGCGCCTGTGTGCATCCCCTTTTATAGCCCCTGCTCACGGGAGACGGAGCTGATGCGGACGTCGACGTGAGCATCGCTCCTTAGTTAACCAATGACGACGCGCTATCTCTACGATCCGTTTTCCCCCAGCGCGTGTTAACACTCTCAACCAATCACACCACGCTGCCACCCGATCACTCCCTCTCAGCGCGTCACCGGCACACAGCCAATCAGCACCCCGTAACCCACGACCCCGCGCTGACCCCTGATCCTCCACCGTCAGCGCGCATCACCACATACACAGCCAATCACTACGCGCTGGCACACGATCCCTACCCCAGCGCGTATCACCACTACATCACCCCCCCCCACATAGCTCGCAGCCGGCCCGGCTGCTAACCAACAACACAACCCAACGTCAACGCAATAAAAGAAACCCCACCCCCCAGTGTGCCCCGTAACGCAACAACAACAACACAACAGCAACACTTAAATAAGAAGCAATGTACAGCCCGACGAACAACACAATAAAAGCGAACTCCAGAAAACGAACGCGCCAAGTGTCACTGTGACTAAACGCAGTGCCGAGGCGCTCCGGCTGCCTCGACTCCTCACGTGGTAGGTCATAAAAAGTAGCGCGACCTAGCGCGAGTCTGTCTGGCCGGTCCGTCGTATGGGACGGGACGCTGACGACCGTCCGGTGGCTCCGGCAGCTCTAGACGGCGCGGATCGGGCCTGGAAGGACCGGCCCCGCCGTGAAGATCCGGCCGCCGGTGGTCGGCAGCTGTCAGTTCCGAGACACCTGGGAGCGGATCAGGCGGAGACATGTGAGGATCAGGCAAAGACATTTTCCCCTGAGGGTCGTCGGTCACGTCACATGCTCGGCCCTCACGACACAAGGGGAGGCCATATGGAGGCGAGAACGGTTTCAGTCGGGAGGGGTGGACGTACCAACGGCGCTTTCCCCATTTTATCTGAACGCACTGGGGGCGTGCAACCCGCACGACCTCCACGGGTCCCCGCCATGGCTTCAACAATTTAGGCGACGTAGCCAAAGGTGCCTGAGGGCAATGCAGCCAGGCCCTGTCACCTGGTTCCCAGTTGTGCACGGACACCTTCCGTGCACGCAACCGCTCGTTTGCAATTTGGCGAGCCCGCGAATTAAGCCGTGCGGCCTCCCTTGCCTCCGTCAGCTTATGAATATTAAATTTAATATGCTCTGCCAATTTTGAATTAGTTCGTGGTGCGGGCAGGCCCAGCTGCGTTTCCATGGGCGGGTCGGCTTCCCGACCGTACATCAGATAGAACGGGGAAAATCCCGTAGCTGCATGGGGGGCCATTCTATACGCGGCGAGGACCCCAGGGACCTGCAGGTCCCAATCAACATGTGCCTCACACACCTGCTGGCACAGCATAGAAGTCAATGTCCTGTGGAGTCTCTCCACCATCCCGTCCGTCTGCGGGTGGTACGGGGAGGTACGCACCTTCTTAGTACCCAACAGGTCGCACACCTCTTGCAGCAATTTACTTGAAAAATCTTTCCCTTGGTTGGTCAGCAAGCGTTCGGGAGCCCCCTTTGTCCAGGACGTAGCCCTGGACAAAGGCGTCCATCACAGCCGCCGCCGACTGGTTGGCGAGTGGCCACGACATAGGCCACTGGGTAAAATATTCGACCCCCACCAACAGGTACTTATTACCCCTAGGCGTGACTGGAAAAGGCCCCAGAATATCGAGCGCAACGAGCTCGTTAGTGCGCGAGACCTGAATAGATTGCAGCGGTGGATTAGCTGCCACGGGCGGTGGTTTCCGTCTGGCGCACTCAACACATCCCTTCAGAATATTCACCACGTCACTCCCCATCCCCGGCCAATAATAGTCACGCTGAAGCAGGGCAAGCGTTTTGTTTACTCCAAAATGCAAGAGGCGTTCGTGTGCGGCCAAGACAACTTTCCCCCTCACAGCAGAAGGCACCACAATCGCGTGCCGCCGGGACAAACTGTCCCATCTCATCAACAGGCCTTGCTTAAGTACGTAGGAGCCAGTCCGTTCCTGGTCCCCTTCGGAACCCCCCGTCCTGCGGCGCAATGCTAGCAGGGAGCTGTCCGCCATTTGGAGACGGCCCCACTCAATCAGCGACAGTGAGAGCAGCGAGTCCTGACCCCCTGGGGTAGCGGGAACATCCCCAATTGGTGTGCCCGCGGTCGCAACCAATGCCCCCATACCTTCCGTAACTGGCGGTTTGCAGCGCGCCGATCCCGATAAGCACGCACCCAACTGTACCGCTGACAAATCGTCAGAGTCCGCGCACAGCGAATCGACCCATTCGAGGTCCTCCTTCGGTTTAACGTTTTGCGTGGGGCTCGGATCAGCCTGCGCAACCAGCCGCTCTTCCGCAGGGACCTGTGCCGCGTGAGCTAGCACGGTGCCCTGCTGAATGACGGCCGGCCGCGACCCAGCGTTAAAAACCATCACAACCGGATCCCTGTCAGCCCCAACCAAAGTGTGAGCCACCGACAAATCGAGACCTCCAACAGCCCTATTAGAAGGACCCAAAAGCATGCCTTGATCCGAGGTCTCCCTCACCCATGGTTTCCGCAACCGGAGGGGAATTAACATTTGTGAACCCGGGGGCACGTGCACGGTCTGTGTTGCTAACGCTTGTATCGTAGCGCACGCCGTCCGAATTTCAGTAGGGTTCGTCAAAAATGAAATACGGCGACCCGATGGTAGTTCAATGCAACGCTGATCAATGAGAATTTTGATGGGCATTTTTGCCAAAAAATCAGTGCCCAATAGACAAGGAACCGCCAGGGAGGACGAAACGAAAACGGGTCCCGACAATTTGATATCTCCAATGCAAATGGACGCCCTAATCTGACCGATAATGCCCAACGATCCCCCATTAGCGGCGTAAAATGGCACATCCACTGGAAGCAGCGGACGACATTGTACAGGGAGAATGTTGTAAATGAGGTCCGATATAATAGTCGCTGATGCCCCCGTGTCCACTAACACCCTGACCTCGACCCCATCAATAGATCCCGTAACGACGGATGAACCCGCTGAGGCAGCCACTATTCTGTGCCCCAACTCCGACCATTTAATGTCTCCCCGGTCCAGGCCGAACCCCCCTCGCCGAACCGAATCCCCGAACCCTAACCGGCTCTCCTCCGCCGCAACGCGACGGCCCATGCGTGTCGAGTATGCGGGCCGAGCATGTGAGGTGCCGCGACTCGCCGGGGTTTGTGGGGATGACTTGGGGCCTTGTTCGTCGTCCAGCCGAGGTCCCATGGCGCGCTGACGTGGGGCGCGGCAACCGGACGCCACGTGGCCCCGGAGGCCGCAGTTATAACACGTGATGAGGGTCGTCGGAGATCTCGGTTGCTCCAGCTTGCGGGCCGATCGCAGAGGCGAACGACCCCCCGACCTCCAGTCCCCCGGTCGTCCCGCGGTGAACGCCTCCTCTCGTGGGCTGACGACTTGGGGTTCGGTGACTACCGGGCCCGGAGCTGAGGCCACGGCAGCGTTGCAGACGACCCCCTGTTTTTGTTGAAGGACCTCGTGCGCTTGTATACTTGTAGCGACCCGCAAGGAAGAAATGTCGATCTCGTCGGCCGTGTTGATGGGGACCCCCAGGTCCTGCGCCAACTTGAGCAGTTGCTCCAAAACCATCGCATCTTTGCCCTCCTCGTCCATACGAGGGAACGCGGCGTCGGCGAGAGCCAGCAACGCCGTGCGATAGGCGAGCACGGTCTCCGTGTCCGCCTTCCGCCTTGCATAAAAATGATGGCGACACGCCGAGGGAGGACCGTAGACCTTGGCCATGAGAGCCAGCGCATCCTTGAGCGTGGAGCGGTCCGACCTGCGTGCGGACGTGAAGGCCGCGAGCGCGTTGTCGTCCAGCATGGCAGGCAGTGCCCGCAGCGCCGTAGCGTCGGACCAGGCGGACATCTCCTGATGCGCCAAAAACCTGCGCTGAAATTGGCCCCAGTCCCCGCCTTCCGCCTTGAAGGCTGACAATGTGGGAAGGCGCTGTTGAAAGATGAAGTCGTCCTCCGCCTCGTGGTTCCTCTCCGCCGCTTCGTCGGTGTGTAAGATGGCGGCCCCAGTGGCGGGTGTCTGATGGCGGTCCGCAGCGCGCGATGGTGACGTAAGCGGGCGCGCTTGGAGAACCGCTGCCACGTGGTGGTGTCCGTTCCCGCCAAAAGTCGGCGCAGATGAAATGGCGGGAATCGCCAAATCGCTTTGGCGGGAATCTGCAGGGCGACCCTGTAGAATGTCCGCCGCCGTCCCCGCTCCTCCCGACGAGCTGATCTCCGCCAGGATGGACGCGGCGGCGAGCAGCAGCTCCACCAGACGGGAGTGCGCCTCGCGGAGCACGGCATCAGTCCCCCGTCGCTCGTCCGGCGCCGTCGGCGGATCCTGCAGCGTGGGCAATTCTTCGTCCTCACCCCCCGATGCCAGCTGGCCCGCGTCGTCAAGGTTGTCCCCGCGGTCAATCCCGTGGGTCCGACGGGTCTTCCTTGTATCCATACTTGGAAGACCGTTTCACTTCTGACGCCAGTTGAAGTATTGGAAATGACGGCAGGAACTTCTTGACGGGTAACACACTTTTATTAAATCTTGACGTGTCACAATACAACGTGTGGTCTCTATTCTTCTGACTATACACTCCACTTAACTCGTGTAGACTCTATGCCTCTGGCTACACACACTTCACTTGACTCGTGTAGACCCTATGCCTCTGGCTACACACCATGCACTTGACTCGTGTAGACCCTATGCCTCTGGCTACACACCATGCATTCGACTTGTGTAGACCCTATGCCTATGGCTACACCCAATGCATTCGCCTCTGGGTTACACAGAGTCCCGGTCCCGTTAGGACAGCGGGACTAGGTACCGTAGGGCCCTATCTCTTCATCCCCGTCTTCAGTCTTCGCTGGTTACATACTGCCTTTGCGCCTGTGTGCATCCCCTTTTATAGCCCCTGCTCACGGGAGACGGAGCTGATGCGGACGTCGACGTGAGCATCGCTCCTTAGTTAACCAATGACGACGCGCTATCTCTACGATCCGTTTTCCCCCAGCGCGTGTTAACACTCTCAACCAATCACACCGCGCTGCCACCCGATCACTCCCTCTCAGCGCGTCACCGGCACACAGCCAATCAGCACCCCGTAACCCACGACCCCGCGCTGACCCCTGATCCTCCACCGTCAGCGCGCGTCACCACATACACAGCCAATCACTACGCGCTGGCACACGATCCCTACCCCAGCGCGTATCACCACTACACTACTATACACTACACTATACACTACACTTTACACTACACTATACACTACACTATACACTACACTACTATATACTACACTATACACTACACTATACACTACTATACACTACACTATACACTACACTATACACTACTATACACGACACTATACACTACTATACACTACACTATACACTACACTATACACTACTATACACTACAATATACACTACACTACTATACACTACACTATACACTATACTACTATACACTACACTACTATACATTACACTACTATACACTACACTACTATACACTACACTATACACTACTATACACTACACTATACACTACACAACTATACACAACACTATACACTACACTATACACTACACTACTATACACTACAATATACACTCTACACTGTTATACACTAGACGATACACTACCATACACGGTGCTTACATTTGATGTAACACTTATTTGGGACTGTCGTTTTTACACGCTTTTATTTCACTCACTCTGTTGTTGTATCCTCAAATCTTGTAACTCAATTTTAACCCACTTCCCAACGTGCTATCGACTGCGCACTTGGTATTCTTACGTCATACTGATGACAATACTATATTCTATCTAAAAAATACATTTTTTAAACATTATTGTTTTATAAGTTATGTTTCGGCTTGGGTCTAATTGTCCACGCTCAACTGACGTTGGCTGTAGTTGGCCAGTGCCCCTTGCGTTGTGGCAAGCCTCGGGCCACTTCCTGGAGTCGTGGAGTTCTGCCATGACCGCAGTACATTTCATAAAAGCGTGTTTTCAAAAAGTTTTTTTTACAAATATTACTTATTCATGGGAACAGAACGGACGACACACCGTAACATGATAACAAATCTAATCTTCTTGGTTCTTTCGGTAAAGTCACGTAGAATGGAAATAATAAAATAATAAAACATAATAAAATACAATTCTCACGACGTTTCGGCCACAACGCAAGCAGCCGTCCTCAGGTGAAGAACAGGTCTGTCGAGAAGACAGCGTCTGAATGAAACAGACCTGTTCGTCACCTGAGGACGGCTGCTTGCGTTGTGGCCGAAACGTCGTGAGAATTATTTTATTAGTTTTATTTTTATTATTTTATTATTTCCCTTCTACGTGACTTTACCGAAAGAACCAAGAAGATGAATCCCTGCAGTCACGAAAACTTTACATCGAAACAAATCTAATGTCCAGAGCGTCACAAAGTCAGATAGTCTCCACTTGTTTCCATCATCACCATCATCATCATCACCATCATCATCATCACCATCATCATCATCACCATCATCATCATCACCATCATCATCATCACCATCATCATCATCATCACCATCATCATCATCACCATCATCATCATCATCACCATCATCATCACCATCACCCATCATCACCATCATCATCACCATCATCATCACCATCATCATCACCATCATCATCACCATCATCATCACCATCATCATCACCATCATCATCACCATCATCATCATCACCATCATCATCACCATCATCATCACCATCATCCACCATCATCATCACCATCATCATCACCACATCATCATCATCACCATCATCATCACCATCATCATCATCACCATCATCATCATCACCATCATCACATCATCATCATCACCATCATCACCATCATCATCATCATCATCACCATCATCATCATCACCATCATCACCATCATCATCACCATCATCACCATCATCATCACCATCATCATCACCATCATCATCATCACCACCATCATCATCATCACCATCATCATCATCACATCATCACCATCATCATCACCATCATCATCACCATCATCATCACCATCATCATCACCATCATCATCACCATCATCATCACCATCATCATCATCATCATCACCATCATCATCATCACATCACCATCATCACCATCATCATCACCATCATCATCACCATCATCATCATCACCATCATCACCACCATCATCATCACCATCATCATCACCATCATCATCACCATCATCATCATCACCATCATCACCATCATCATCACCATCACCATCATCACCATCATCATCACCATCATCATCACCATCATCATCATCACCATCATCATCACCATCATCATCATCACCATCATCACCATCATCATCACCATCATCATCACCATCATCATCATCACCACCATCATCATCATCACCATCATCACCATCACCATCATCACCATCATCATCACCATCATCATCACCATCATCATCATCACCACCATCATCATCATCACCATCATCATCATCACAACCATCATCACCATCATCATCACCATCATCATCATCATTGTCACCGCGTGCGCCTGGAATCTCGTCTTCCAGGTGCTGCCTGCTGCGCCTGCAGGCAGCACGTGGCATGTGCCGGTGCGTGGTTTGCACATTCTCAGAAGTTGTGAAACACATTCCTTGTTTAAAGCCCTCGCCCTGTGAACGCCGCCAGGTTGGGTTGTGGCTTGCGGGCTTTGCCTCGCGGGATGCGTCAGTGGCGAGATTATATTAGTGGCGTGTCTGGGTGGGTGCTGAACTTTATTGGTGTGTGTGCGCCACTGCCGTGTTTGTGTCTTCACTGTCACTGTTGTTGTTGTTGTTGCCACGGCCGTGTTTGTGTCTTCACTTTCACTGTCGTTGTTGTTGTTGTTGTCACTGTTGTTGTTGTTGTCACTGTTGTTGTTGTCACTGTCGTGATTGTGTCTTCACTGTCACTGTTGTTGTTGTCGTCATTGTCACTGTTGTTGTTGTCACTGCCGTGATTGTGTCTTCACTGTCACTGTTGTTGTTGTCGTCATTGTCATTGTTGTTGTTGTCACTGCCGTGATTGTGTCTTCACTGTCACTGTTGTTGTTGTTGTCATTGTTGTTGTTGTCACTGCCGTGATTGTGTCTTCACTGTCACTGTTGTTGTTGTCGTCATTGTCATTGTTGTTGTTGTCACTGCCGTGATTGTGTCTTCACTGTCACTGTTGTTGTTGTCGTCATTGTCATTGTTGTTGTTGTCACTGTCGTGATTGTGTCTTCACTGTCACTGTTGTTGTTGTCGTCATTGTTGTTGTTGTCACTGCCGTGATTGTGTCTTCACTGTCACTGTTGTTGTTGTCGTCATTGTCATTGTTGTTGTTGTCACTGCCGTGATTGTGTCTTCACTGTCACTGTTTTTGTTGTTGTCACTGTTGTTGTTGTCACTGTCACTGTTGTTGTTGTTGTCACTGTCGTTGTTGTTGTTGTTGTCACTGTCACTGTTGTTGTTGTTGTCACTGTTGTTGTTGTCACTGTTGTTGTTGTTGTCACTGTCGTTGTTGTTGTTGTCACTGTCACTGTTGTTGTTGTTGTCACTGTTGTTGTTATCACTGTTGTTGTCGTTGTTGTTGTTGTCACTGTCACTGTTGTTGTTGTCACTGTTGTTGTTGTCACTGTCACTGTTGTTGTTGTTGTCACTGTCGTTGTTGTTGTTGTCACTGTTGTTGTTGTTGTTATCACTGTTGTTGTTGTCACTGTTGTTGTTGTCACTGTTGTTGTTGTTGTTGTCACTGTTGTTGTCGTTGTTGTTGTTGTCACTGTTGTTGTTGTTGTCACTGTCGTTGTTGTTGTTGTCACTGTCACTGTTGTTGTTGTCACTGTTGTTGTTGTTATCACTGTTGTTGTTGTTACTGTTGTTGTTGTCACTGTTGTTGTCGTTGTTGTTGTTGTGACTGTTGTTGTCACTGTCACTGTTGTTGTTATCACTGTTGTTGTTGTTATCACTGTTGTTGTCACTGTTGTTGTTGTTGTCACTGTTGTTGTCGTTGTTGTTGTTGTCACTGTTGTTGTTGTCACTGTCGTTGTTGTTGTTGTTGCGACGTCCTCGCCACCGCTGTCCCGCCTGGACACACCCGTGACAAAGCGCTTCAGAGCTCATCGGATTCCGCCTGCGGCATCAACACACGGTCCCAGTCCCACTTTGTGGCGGCGTCTGCAGGTGGCGCGGGCTACACGCAGAGCGCGCTTTGCCAATAATGAAGCAGCTGATGCTGCTGATGGTACCGGCAAGGAGCAGGCAGCATCATCAGCAGCAGCATCTTCAGCAGCAGCATCATCATCAGCAGCACCGTGCTGCTGATGATGATGCTGATGATGATGCTGCTGGTCCCGGCAAGGAGCAAGCAGCAGCATCAGCAGCATCAGCAACAGCACAGTGCTGCTGATGATGATGCTGCTGATGCTGCTACACCCTCACCACACACACTGTTACACCCTCACCACTCACACTGTTACACCCTCACCACTCACACTGTTACACCCTCACCACTCACACTGTTACACCCTCACCACTCACACTGTTACACCCTCACCACTCACACTGTTACATGCTCACCACTCACACTGTTACACCCTCACCACACACCACTGTTACATGCTCACCACTCACACTGTTACACCCTCACCACTCACACTGTTACACCCTCACCACTCACACTGTTACACCCTCACCACTCACACTGTTACACCCTCACCACTCACACTGTTACACCCTCACCACTTCACACTGTTACACCCTCACCATCTCACACTGTTAACCACCCTCACCACTCACACTGTTACACCCTCACCACTACACACTGTTACACCCTCACCACTCACACTGTTACACCCTCACCACTCACACTGTTACACCCTCACCACTCACACTGTTCTACACCCTCACCACCTCACACTGTTACACCCTCACCACTCACACTTTACACCCTCCACCACTTCACACTGTTACACCCTCACCACTCACACTGTTACACCCCTCACCACTCACACTGTTACACCCTCACCACTCACACTGTTACACCCTCACCACTCACACTGTTACACCCTCACCCACTCACACTGTTACACCCTCACCACTCACACTGTTACACCCTCACCACTCACACTGTTACACCCTCACCACTCACACTGTTACACCCTCACCACTCACACTGTTACACCCTCACCACTCACACTGTTACACCCTCACCACCTCACCCTCACCACTCACATACACCACTCACCTGTTACACCCTCACCACTCACACTGTTACACCCTCACCACCCACACTTTACACCCTCACCCACCCACACTGTTACACCCTCACCCCCACACTGTTACACCCTCACCACCACCTGTTACCCCACCACCCACACTGTTACACCTCACCACTCACACTGTTAACCTCACCACTCACACTGTTACACCCTCACCACTCACACTGTTACACCCTCACCACTCACACTGTTACACCCTCACCACTCACACTGTTACACCCTCACCACTCACACTGTTACACCCTCACCACCCACACTGTTACACACTCACCACTCACCACTGTTACACCCTCACCACTCACACTGTTACACCCTCACCACTCACACTGTTACACCCTCACCACTCACACTGTTACACCCTCACCACCCACACTGTTACACCCTCACCACTCACACTGTTACACCCTCACCACCCACACTGTTACACACTCACCACCCACACTGTTACACCCTCACCACTCACACTGTTACACCCTCACCACTCACACTGTTACACCCTCACCACTCACACTGTTACACCCTCACCACTCACACTGTTACACCCTCACCACTCACACTGTTACACCCTCACCACACACACTTTACACCCTCACCACTCACACTGTTACACCCTCACCACTCACACTGTTACACCCTCACCACTCACACTGTTACACCCTCACCACTCACACTGTTACACCCTCACCACTCACGCTGTTACACCCTCACCACTCACACTGTTACACCCTCACCACCCACACTGTTACACCCTCACCACTCACACTGTTACACCCTCACCACTCACACTGTTACACCCTCACCACTCACACTGTTACACCCTCACCACTCACACTGTTACACCCTCACCACTCACACTGTTACACCCTCACCACTCACTCTGTTACACCCTCACCACCCACACTGTTACACTCTCACCACTCACACTGTTTACACCCTCACCACTCACACTGTTACACCCTCACCACTCACACTGTTACACCCTCACCACTCACACTGTTACACCCTCACCACTCACACTTTACACCCTCACCACTCACACTTTCACCCTCACCACTCACACTGTTACACCCTCACCACTCACACTGTTACACCCTCACCACTCACACTGTTACACCCTCACCACTCACACTGTTACACCCTCACCACTCACACTGTTACCCCTCACCACTCACACTGTTACACCCTCACCACTCACACTGTTACACCCTCACCACTCACACTGTTACACCCTCACCACTCACCTTTACACCCTCACCACTCACACTGTTACACCTCACCACTCACTCTGTTACATCTTGGGGGTGGGGTGTTTGGGGGTTGAGGGGTCCATCTTGGGGAGTGAGTCGAGGCCACTGCGTCTCTCCAGCAGGGGGCGATGCAGCAGAGAGAGTGTGCACTGATCCCCATCTTACACTATGAGACATCTCTTTACCAGTGGCAAAATATAATAGTAGGTTTTTACCCTTTTAAACTGGTACAAACTGACACCTTTATTTAAGGCATCATGTTTGCAATAACCACAACACAAGTAGTCAAAAAAGCAACCAAAAAAAAAGCAACTCTGATATGATAATAATATGCACTGTCCTACACTATGGGAACCTCATTTGCCAGTAAAATATAATAGTTTTTTTACCCTTCTATCTGGCAACAAAACTGACACCTTTTTACAAGGAGTCATGTTGCATAGACCGCAATACCTGCAGTCATAATACAAACAAAAAAACATACCTCTGATAATGTGCATTGTCCTTGAAGTTGATTGGTCCACACTCTAAGGAAGCTGTCTCATATTATTATCATTATCAGAGTTGCTTCTTTTGTTTGCTTTTTTGACTACTTGTGTTGTGGTTATTGAAAACATGATGCCTTGAATAAAGGTGTCAGTTTTGTACCAGTTTAAAAGGGTAAAACCTACTACTATAATCCCCATCTGTTACATCTCACTTTGAGTCGTGGGTGCCACAGTGGCTGAGATGTTGACTACCTCGCCTGGTCTACAGGAGGTCGTGGGTTCGATCCTGACGATGCCTGCTGCCGCTGTTGTATATGTGGAGTCTGCGTGTCTCTCTCATCATCACGGTGACTAGGAGATGCCTACTGCTGCTGCTGTAGATGTGGAGTCTGCGTGTCTCTTCATCATCACGGTGGCTAGGAGATGCCTACTGCTGCTGCTGCTGTAGATGTGGAGTCTGGCGTGTCTCTCTCATCATCACGGTGGCTAGGAGATGCCTACTGCTGCTGTTGTAGATGTGGAGTCTGCGTGTCTCTCTCATCATCACGGTGACTAGGAGATGCCTACTGCTGCTGCTGTAGATGTGGAGTCTGCGTGTCTCTCTCATCATCACGTGGCTAGGAGATGCCTACTGCTGCTGCTGTAGATGTGGAGTCTGCGTGTCTCTCTCATCATCACGGTGGCTAGGAGATGCCTACTGCTGCTGCTGTAGATGTGGAGTCTGCGTGTCTCTCTCATCATCACGGTACTAGGAGGTGCCTGCTGCTGCTGGCTGTAGATGTGGAGTCTGCGTGTCTCTCTCATCATCACGGTGGCTAGGAGATGCCTGCTGCTGCTGCTGTAGATGTGGAGTCTGCGTGTCTCTCTCATCATCACGGTGGCTAGGAGATGCCTACTGCTGCTGCTGTAGAGTGGAGTCTGCGCGTCTCTCTCATCATCACGGTGGCTAGGAGATGCCTACTGCTGCTGCAGAAGTCTGCGTGTCTCTCTCATCATCACGGTGGCTAGGAGATGTTGACTACCTCGCCTGGGGTCCCCCCCACCCCAACCCCCCCCCCCCCCTGGCTACCTCCAAGCGGCTCTAACTCAGCCTCAGCAGCTTCCTCGCAGCCGGCGGCGGTCGAGTCTGGGGGCGGTGACAGCAGCAGCGGCAGCAGTGGACAGTGACAACAGCAGCAGTCACAGCAGCAGCGGCAGCAGCAGCAGCGACAGCAGCAGTAACAGCAGCAGCGGTGACAACAGCAGTAACAGCAGCGGTAGCAGCAGGTCAGCTGAGACCACTCACTGAGAGCACCGCCTCTGGCGGGCCTCTGCTGCTGGTTGCTGCGAGGAGGAGGAGGAGGGGGACCGCCTCACAGCGCAGAGGGCAGCGTCACTAGCAGCAGCGTGTCACTAGCAGCAGTGTAAGTAGCAGCAGCAGCAGTGTCACTAGCAGCCAGCAGCTGGTCACTAGCAGCAGCAGTGTAAGTAGCAGCAGCAGCGAGCGGTCACTAGCAGCCAGCAGTGTCACTAGCAGCAGCAGTGTCAGTAGCAGCAGCCAGTGTCACTAGCAGCAGTGTAAGTAGCAGCAGCAGCAGTGTCACTAGCAGCAGCAGTGTCACTAGCAGCAGTGTAAGTAGCAGCAGCAGCAGTGTCACTAGCAGCAGCAGCAGTGTCACTAGCAGCAGCAGTGTCACTAGCAGCAGCAGTGTCACTAGCAGCAGCAGTGTCACTAGCAGCAGCAGCAGTGTCACTAGCAGCAGCAGCAGTGTCACTAGCAGCAGCAGCAGTGTCACTAGCAGCAGCAGCAGTGTCACTAGCAGCAGCAGCAGTGTCACTAGCAGCAGCAGCAGTGTCACTAGCAGCAGCAGCAGTGTCACTAGCAGCAGCAGTGTCACTAGCAGCAGCAGTGTAAGTAGCAGCAGCAGCAGTGTCACTAGCAGCAGCAGTGTCACTAGCAGCAGCAGCGTCACTAGCAGCAGTGTCACTAGCAGCAGCAGCAGTGTCACTAGCAGCAGCAGTTGTCACTAGCAGCAGCAGTGTCACTAGCAGCAGCAGTGTCACTAGCAGCAGCAGCGTCACTAGCGAGCAGCAGTGTCACTAGCAGCAGCAGTGTCACTAGCAGCAGCAGTGTCACTAGCAGCAGCAGTGTCACTAGCAGCAGCAGTGTCACTAGCAGCAGCAGTGTCACTAGCAGCAGCAGCAGTGTCACTAGCAGCAGCAGTGTCACTAGCAGCAGCAGTGTCACTAGCAGCAGCAGCGTCACTAGCAGCAGCAGTGTCACTAGCAGCAGCAGTGTCACTAGCAGCAGCAGTGTCACTAGCAGCAGTGTCACTAGCAGCAGCAGCGTCACTAGCAGCAGCAGTGTCACTAGCAGCAGCAGTGTCACTAGCAGCAGCAGCGTCACTAGCAGCAGCAGTGTCACTAGCAGCAGCAGCAGTGTCACTAGCAGCAGCAGTGTCACTAGCAGCAGCAGCAGTGTCACTAGCAGGCAGCAGTGTCACTAGCAGCAGCAGTGTCACTAGCAGCAGCAGTGTCACTAGCAGCAGCAGCAGCAGCAGCGACACACTCCAGACGCTTCTACAGCTGCAGCAGCAGCGGCAGTAGCAGCTGAGACCAGTGCGACCCTCGTCTCTCGCGGGCTGTACGAGGAAGGGGACCGCCTCACAGCAGCAGAGCAGCGTCAGTAGCAGTAGCTGTAGCAGCTTAGCAGCAGTAGTAGCAGCAGCTGACACCCTCGTCTCTCGCGGGCTCTGCGAGGAGGGACCACCTCACAGCAGCAGCAGAACTGGCGGCACACTCCAGACGCTTCTACAGCTGCAGCAGTAGCAGCAGCGTCAGTAGCAGCAGCAGTAGCAGCTGAGACCAGTGCGACCCTCGCCTCTCGCGGGCTGTACGAGGAGGGGGACCGCCTCACAGTAGCAGCAGCGGCAGCGTCAGTAGCAGCAGTGTCAGTAGCAGCAGTGTCAGTAGCAGCAGTTCAGTAGCAGCAGCAGTGTCAGTAGCAGCAGCAGCAGTGTCAGTAGCAGCAGTAGCAGCAGCAGCAGTGTCACTAGCAGCAGTGTCAGTAGCAGCAGCAGTGTCAGTAGCAGCAGTGTCAGTAGCAGCAGTGTCAGCAGTGTCAGTAGCAGCAGCAGCTGTAGCAGCAGTAGCAGCAGCAGCAGTGTCAGCAGTGTCAGTAGCAGCAGCAGCTGTAGCAGCAGCAGCAGTGTCAGTAGCAGCAGTAGCAGCAGTGTCAGCAGCAGCAGCTGACACCCTCGTCTGTCGCGGGCTCTGCGAGAACTGGCGTCACACTCCAGACGCTTCTACAGCTGCAGCAGCATCATCATCAGCATGCAGTAGCAGC
>WFAB01003490.1:0-15683 GCA_018977245.1 Lethenteron camtschaticum
ACGAGTAACTGTTGTGGTGTGAACATCGCCACTGGGGAGACAAAGGCGGCCGGGTGTGGTGATTCCAAGTCCCGGGAGAAGCCGGGTAGTACAGCTAGTATGTATAATGTGTGATTTAATGGAATACATATGTAGTAGCTACATTTCGAATTAACGCTTTCGTGACTGCAGGGATTCATCTTCTTGGTTCTTTCGGTAAAGTCACGTAGAAGGGAAGTAATAAAATAATAAAAGTAAAACATAATAAAATAATTCTCACAAATTATTTTATTATGTTTTACTTTTATTATTTTATAATTCTCACAAATTATTTTACTATGTTTTACTTTTATTATTTTATTACTTCCCTTCTACGTGACTTTACCGAAAGAACCAAGAAGATGAGGTCTCTTGTGTAGGCTTCAGATATGTGCAGCCTCAGGGGTAAGAGAGGGCGGGCTAGAGATGGTCTGCCTGAGGCTGTGGAAGGGGCTGTTGTATTGTGAGAGATTAGCATGTCAATTCGCGAGCTTAGTATGCCACCGCATCGTGACTTGCCTAGCATGAGAGTGCATTCCAAAGGACATGTCAACACGAGAGTTAAATCTAAAAGACATGTGAGCGTGTGAGTGCAATCCACGAGGCACAGAGAGAGAGACACACACACAGAGAGTTGGAAATAACAGCTGACATAGGCAGGTAGGATAGAAACATCACAGTCAGTTAAGATTTCGATTTAAAGCTTTCGTGACTGCAGGGATTGGTTCTTTCGGTAAAGTCACGTAGAAGGGAAGTAATAAAGTAATAAAAATAAAACATAATAAAATAATTCTCATGACGTTTCGGCCACAACGCAAGCAGCCGTCCTCAGGTGAAGAATGAAACACCACCAAGCTTGGAGCGTATATTTAAGCTGGGTTGGAGGGGGGAGGTGAGAAGAAGAGCGCCTTGCATATCAAGACAAAATAATTTGCATATGCCAAATTCCTCTTGATATGCAAATTATTTTGTCAAGGCGCTCTTCTTCCCACCTCCCCCCTCCAACCCAGCTTAAATATACGCTCCAAACTTGGTGGTGTTTCATTCTTCACCTGAGGACGGCTGCTTGCGTTGTGGCCGAAACGTCGTGAGAATTATTTTATTATGTTTTATTATTTTTATTTTATTACTTCCCTTCTACGTGACTTTACCGAAAGAACCAAGAAGATGAGTCAGTTAAGACTTTACCTGATTTTTCCAAGACGGGGGTACTCTGCAAACCTTCAGAGATTTATTCGTGAAGCCATCCAGATATATAAACACAGAAACAACTTCAACAACCGAGATGATGGGTAAAAACTGAGCAATCATTGGAAGGACGTTATTAACCAGGTAAAGTCTTAACTAACTGTGATGTGATTATTGTTTTTTTACCCTTCTATCTGGCAACAAAACTGAGATCTTTTTTTTACAAGGAGTCATGTTTGCATAGACCACAATACCTGCAGTCGTAATGCAAACAAAAACATAACTCTGATAATGTATGCACTGTCCTTGAAGTTGATTGGTCCACACCCGAGACAGCTTTCCTTAGAGCCTAGTTTCACATGGTGTTGGACCAGATGACGCCAAAAGGCGCACAACTCAAAGACAATGCACCATCAGAGTATGAGAGCTCGGGGTAAGCATTAACACCATTGGTACCTCATTTGCCAGTAAAAATATGATAATTGGTTTTTTACCCTTCTATCTGGCAAGAAAACTGACACCTTTTTTACAAGGAGTCATGTTTGCATAGACCACAATACCTGCAGTCATAATGCAAACAAAAAACATAACTCTGATAATGTATGCACTGTCCTTGAAGTTGATTGGTCCACACCCGAGACAGCTTTCCTTAGAGCCTAGTCTCACATGGTGTTGGACCAGATGACGCGAAAAGGCGCACAACTCAAAGACAATGCACCATCAGAGTATGAGAGCTCGGGGTAAGCATTTACACCAAAAAGGTGTCAGTTTTGTTGCCAGATAGAAGGGTAAAAAACCAATTATATTTTTTACTGGCAAATGAGGTACCAATGGTGACTGTGATGTTTCAATCCTACCTGCCGGATGCCCTTTCTGGGGGTGCGAGGCAAGGCCAGGTCTTCTTTTTTTTAAATCCTTTATATTAAGTTCACTTGCTTACGACCGTGCAAATCTTTCGGTCGTTTTTTAACCCACTTCCCGTGATCCAATCGAGCTGACATTTTCCACACAGACTCGTTGTGCGAGACAATTAATGTTCGTGAAAAAAAATTCCCCAAATTTTACACTTTTTAGGCCAAAAAAATTTATTTTACATATATTCAAATAGAACGCATTCATGGCTTTGGCTGAACGTCAGAGTATAAGAGCCCAGAGCGTAACCCCTCCACAGGCCGTGGCGGAGTAGCGCAGTTGGTAGCGCCCTCGCTTCCCATGCCAAAGGTCGCGGGATCGATCCCCGCGTCCTCCACAAGCGAATATATTTTTAAATCCTTTATATGAAGTTCGCCGCCACGCATATAAAGGATTTATAGTGAAAAACTTTGTTTTTACGGGTTTACTTGTATTAAGTTCACTTGCTTACGACCGTGCAAATCTTTCGGTCGTTTTTTAACCCACTTCCCGTGATCCAATCGAGCTGACATTTTGCACACAGACTCGTTGTGCGTGACAATTAATTTTCGTGAAAATTTTTTTCCAAAATTTTACACTTTTTAGGATTTTTTAAAAATATTTAATTACCAATTGCTTAATGGTGGCAGGCATTCATCTGACCCATAGGTGGCAGCCATCTCAAGCCAGAGGACGAGAGGACTCTAGCCGCCACGCATATAAAGGATTTATAGTGAAAAACTTTGTTTTTACGGGTTAATTTTTTAGAAGGTAAATTCATCGAAAACACAAGTCGAGTACAGGTGCCCAGCGTACGCTACAACTCTGTTTCATCAAACCCTGTGTAGTCGTTGACATTTTTTGTTTCATCTTCTAGGTTCTTTCGGTAAAGTCGCGTAGAATGGAAATAATAAAATAATAAAAATGAAACTTTAAAATAATTCTCACGACGTTTCGGCCACAACGCAAGCTCAGACTCTGTCTACTCGACAGACCTGCTCTCCACCTGAGGACGGCTGCTTGCGTTGTGGCCGAAACGTCGTGAGAATTATTTTATTATGTTTTATTTTTATTATTTTTTTATTTCCATTCTACGTGACTTTACCGAAAGAACCAAGAAGATGAATCCCTGCAGTCACGAAAGCTTTAAATCTAAATGTTATTATGTTTTATTTTTATTATTTTATTACGTTTTATTTTTATTATTTTATTATGTTTTATTATTATTTTATTATGTTATATATTTTTTATTTAATTATGTTATATTTTTATAATTTTATTATGTTTTATTTGTATTATTTTATAGTTTTATTTTAATTATTTTAATATGTTTTATTTTTATTATTTAATTACGTTTTATTTTTATTATTTTATCATGTTTAATTTTTATTATTTTATTACTTCCCTTCTACGTGACTTTACCGAAAGAACCAAGAAGATGAATCCCTGCAGTCACGAAAGAAGCTTTCAATCAAATTTTTTTGTTTCATCCGCTCCAGAACCAAAGGGCGGCGGGTGCAAGGCTACCGGTTCAAGTGAGGGACCGCTGCCCCGACACGGATCAATTTCGACTGACCGACCGCACGAATCGCTTGTGCAGGTGGCCCATGGGCCCCCCCGCGGGCCAACGACGCGGCGGCCCCCGCAAGGAGGCCTCCGACTGGCCCACGTCGGCCACCCTCGGGGCCGCGCTGGCCCTCCTCTTCGTGGCGGTCAGCGTCCACCTCGTCCGCATGGGCTCCGCCCCGGCCCCGCGCTCGCTCCGTGACGGCGGTGACGGTGACGACGGCCACCCCCGGGCGCCCCCCCTCCTCCTCCTCTCGCGGCGCTGGCTGATGCTGCGAGCTGAGTTCCCCACGCAGCCCCGCGCCGAGATGGCGCGTCTGCAGCGAGCCGTCACCGCCGCCGTCGCGGCCGTGGCAGACACGGCCTGGACGAACGGCGTTGACGGTGGCGGCCCGCCGACAGGCGTCATTCTCGCGGCAAACCCCGGCTCGGCGAGGACCCTCGGCTGCTTCTGCCGGGCCCTGCGGCGGCTCGTGGAGGCCTCCGGCACCCCGGCGATGCTCCGCGCCGAGGGGACTCCCTCGCCGCCGGAGCCGCGACTCGTGGTGCAGCTGCTGGCGCTGATGTCCGCGGCCAACGGCGGCGGCGGTGGCGTGGACCAAGCACGGCTCGCCCGCGTCTGGGAGGCCCTGGGGCCGGGCGGCCGCGGTGCGCTGCTCATCGTGGGCTTCACGGCGGCCACGGCGGAGACGGGGAACTCGGGGAACGAGACGCGGGACGCCGAAATCCCAACCTCCTCCTCCTCCTACCCCCTGCTGGAGATGTTCACCCTGAGGGCAGAGGCGTACATCGAAGAGGGCGGCTTCGTCTGCTGAAGTTGCCACCACCACCGCCCCTTCCGATTAGGGGGGGGGTGGGGTCGATTCATAATGACCGACGGTTCGGGAGCGGGGCCACCCGGACAGTGGTGGAGTGGCGACACAGCTGCCCCCGGCTGTTGGGACCACTCCGAGTTCAGGGGCGATGCGCCATCGGTTTCCTGGGTCCCAGGATGAGAGTTCACTGTTGATTTGTGTTTGTTTGTTTGTTGTTGTTATTGTTGTTGTTATTATTGTTGTTGTTGTTAAACACAGAGGCGTCACTGTGGACTGAGGACAGTGGCAACACGTCCAGTGGCCAGTAGCAGGGCAGCACTCGTGTGGACGCTGTCACGTGCGAGAGCTGTCACGTGTGGGAACTGTCACGTGCGAGAGCTATCACGTGCGAGGGCTGTCACGTGTGTGGGAGCTATCACGTGTGTGGGAGCTGTCACGTGTGTGGGAGCTGTCACGTGTGTGGGAGCTGTCACGTGTGGGAACTGTCACGTGTGAGAGCTGTCACGTGTGGGAACTGTCACGTGCGAGGGCTGTCACGTGCGAGGGCTGTCACGTGCGAGAGCTGTCACGTGTGGGAGCTGTCACGTGTGGGAGCTGTCACGTGTGAGAGCTGTCACGTGCGAGAGCTGTCACGTGCGAGGGCTGCCACGTGTGAGAACTGTCACGTGTGAGGGCTGTCACGTGCGAGAGCTGTCACGTGCGGGAGCTGTCACGTGTGAGAGCTGTCACGTGTGAGGGCTGTAACGTGTGAGAGCTGTCACGTGTGAGAGCTGTCACGTGTGAGAGCTGTCACGTGTGAGAGCTGTCACGTGTGAGAGCTGTCACGTGCGAGGGCTGTCACGTGTGAGAGCTGTCACGTGTGGGAGCTGTCGCCCGGGGCTTGGCATGGGCAAGGCTGTTGTGGCGACAGCCTGGGGTGGGGAAGAGGCGACAGTGATGGTGGTGGTGGTGATGATGATGGTGGTGATGATGGTGGTGGTGATGGTGGTGACGATGGTGGTGGTGGTGACGATAGTGGTGGTGGTGATGATGGTGGTTGTAATGATGGTGGTGGTGGTGGTGGTGACGCTGGTTGTGGTGGTGACGATGGTGGTGATGGTGGTGGTGGTGATGGTGATGATGGTGACAGGAGGAGGGAATTCCACTGTGGAGCGACGGTGCAAGGGAAGCAGCAGAGAGAGAGAGAGAGAAGTGAGGTTGACCTGCAGTGTGAGCGGGTGACTATATGAGTGAGCGGGTGAGTGGGTCACTAGGTGAGTGGGTGACTGGGTGAGCGGGTGAGCGAGTTTGCGAGTGACTGGGTGAGCGGGTGAGTGGGTGACTGGGTGAGCGAGTTTGCGAGTGACTGGGTGAGTGGGTCACTAGGTGAGTGGGTGAGTGGGTGAGCGAGTTTGCGAGTGACTGGGTGAGTGGGTCACTAGGTGAGTGGGTGACTGGGTGAGCGAGTTTGCGAGTGACTGGGTGAGTGGGTCACTAGGTGAGTGGGTGACTGGGTGAGCGAGTTTGCGAGTGACTGGGAGAGTGGGTCACTAGGTGAGTGGGTGACTGGGTGAGCGAGTTTGCGAGTGACTGGGTGAGTGGGTCACTAGGTGAGTGGGTGAGCGGGTGAGCGAGTTTGCGAGTGACTGGGTGAGCGGGTGAGTGGGTGAGTGGGTGAGTGGGTGACTGGGTGAGCGAGTTTGCGAGTGACTGGGTGAGCGGCTCACTAGGTGAGTGGGTGACTGGGTGAGCGAGTTTGCGAGTGACTGGGTGAGCGGGTGAGTGGGTGAGTGGGTGACTTGGTGAGTGGGTGAGTGGGTGAGCGGGTGGGCGAGTTTGCGAGTGACTGGGTGAGCGGGTCACTAGGTGAGTGGGTGACTGGGTGAGCGAGTTTGCGAGTGACTGGGTGAGCGGGTGAGTGGGTGAGTGGGTGACTTGGTGAGTGGGTGAGTGGGTGAGCGGGTGGGCGAGTTTGCGAGTGACTGGGTGAGCGGGTCACTAGGTGAGTGGGTGAGCGGGTGAGTGCGTGAACGAGTTTGCGAGTGACTGGGTGAGCGGGTCACTAGGTGAGTGGGTGACTGGGTGAGTGGGTGACTGGGTGAGCGAGTTTGCGAGTGACTCGGTGAGCGGGTCACTAGGTGAGTGGGTGACTGGGTGAGCGGGTGAGTGCGTGAGCGAGTTTGCGAGTGACTGGGTGAGCGGGTCACTAGGTGAGTGGGTGACTGGGTGAGCGGGTGAACGAGTTTGCGAGTGGCTGGCTTGAACTGGTCAATACCGGATCAGCCGTCACCGCAGGGGGCTCACTCGGCAGGTTTTTGTCTGGTCGCCGTCTCTCGTCGCTTCGAAACTATTTTGTTATTATTGTTGTTATTGCTGCTGCTGTTGTTGTTGTTGTTTACCAAAGTCAAAGCGCCGCGAGCTCGTTTTTTTAAGAGGGGCGAGCTGGCCGCGCGAGATGAACATGGGTGGAAAAAACCCGATTTTTCCAGCGGAAGGCATCGGGGTTTTTTCTTTAATACAATTAAACCCGATTTCGGGGAGTTAAAACCTGGTTTCATGAATACGAAACTCTGACCCAAGGCTTAGGCTGCTTCCTCGTCGGTGCTGCTATTATCCTACTCGGGGGGGGGGGGCGTCGGGCACGGGGTAGTCGTAGAATGCGGCAGGCAGGTTGGTCGTGATGAACACGAGCTTAAATTTCGATTTAAAGCTTTCGTGACTGCAGGGATTCATCTTCTTGGTTCTTTCGGTAAAGTCATCACGTAGAATGGAAATAATAAAAAAATAAAACATAATAAAATAATATAATAATTTTCTTATAATGTTTTATTTTAATTATTTTATTATTAAAATGAAACATAATAAAGTAATATAATATTTTATTATGTTTTATTTTTATTATTTTATTATTTCCATTCTACGTGACTTTACCGAAAGAACCAAGAAGATGAACACGAGCTTCTCCTCCACAATCGTGGGCACTGACAGTGAGTTCCTTCGCTTGGAATGGACGAAGGCCATCGTTGAAAAGTTGGCGAAGTGCGGTTCTGCAATTAGAACCAATGAAACCGGATTTCTCCCAATCTCAGATGATCGGGTTTAATATTAAAAGACAATTAAACCCGATTGTAACAAACCCGACCGTGCCACCCTTGGTGATGAGAGCTCAAAGTTGGCTGATGTCATCGTCACCGATATCATCATCATCATCACGTGGTGGGGATTCATCGTCACCGCCATCATCATCACCATCATCACGTGGTGGAGATTCATCGTCACCGCCATCATCATCATCACGTGGTCATCTGAACGGCGCGTCGAGTGATTCTCACTGTGGCGGGAGAGGCGAAAACCGCAGCAAGGGGGATGGGGGATAGGGGGTTGGAGTCGTCATTGAATTGACCATTTGCCTCAGCAAGTATCTTCAATGTCTCAGCAGCTGCTGCTGCTGCCCCTTCGATGTCCGGCCTCGAGTGGGCAGAGCAGTCATTGCGCCTCTGGGAAATCTGAATAGGCCGTAGTGTCCCCTTTTAGGGGGCAATAACAAAAACAAGAGGAGTTGCGTTTGAGGTGTTCAAACAAACCCACAATGGACCGCCTTTAATAGCAAAGGCAATCGCCATCAAGGCCGCATTGACCACATTTCCTGTGGCAACAACAACAACAACAAACCACGTGGTTCTCATAATACAGGGTGCTTCAAAACAAAAATGTTGACACTTATGTGGGACTATCGTTTTTAATGGAAAAATTAAGGGAAAATAATAATAATAACACTGTAACGCGACGACAAACTTTAATGTTAATAAGCTTCAAAAATTTCGATGTAAAGCTTTCGTGACTGCAGGGATTCATCTTCTTGGTTCTTTCGGTAAAGTCACGTAGAATGGAAATAATAAAATAATAAAAATAAAACAATAAAATACAATTCTCACGACGTTTCGGCCACAACGCAAGCAGCCGTCCTCAGGTGGAGAACAGGTCTGTCGAGAAGTGACTTTACCGAAAGAACCAAAAAGAAGCTTCTAAAAGCCAAAGAGAGTGCACTGGAATCTTCCCCAGGTGGTCTCCAGAGGCCTGGAGAAGGCCCACTTCCCGTGGCGTCAGTTCAAGCGAGCCGGGCTCTGCTGCTGATGATCACGAGGTACTGGATGTCGAAACCGGCCCAGAGTGTTTCCTTCGAGGTATTAACCCGCCACTGCTGCAGTGTGCGCGCACACCCAGAAGTAGCGGTGCGGCAGAGGTGGCAAACGGGTTTTGATTCCTTACCCGTACCCGTACCCGGCCGCACCAGGGTCGCAAACGGGTACCTGTACCCGTACCCGGCCGTACCCGTACCCTACCCGTACCCGGCCGGGTAGGGTACGGGTATCAGGTACCTGATTGCGACCTCTGGGATGAAGCCACGTTGCAGGCGCGGGTGGGTTGATTCTAGGAACTTGAATTGTGAGAAGAGACAAGACGTTGGGAAATGAGTGACAAACAGTTACTCACCGGTGACTCACGGCCTACCCGTACCCGGCCGCACCAGGGTCGCAAACGGCTACCCGTACCCGGCCGGGTACGGGTAGCCGGGTATCGGGTAGGGTACGGGCAACGGGTACCCGATTGCGACCTCTGCCGTGCGGCTGGAGGTGGTCCACGTTGCTTCGTGACCGAACCTCAATCAGCAACTGTCCACGTGACGGTGTGCGTGTGCCTTTGTTAATGTGAAGTTGCGGGGAGCGGTGGGTGTAGTGGTTAGCGCTACGCTGCGCTACGCTCACGGCCAAACAGCACCAGTGACGATTATCTGAACCGGTCCTGGGCCTCCCCGAGGTCGACTCAGCCTCAAATGAGTACCTGGTGCGGTGTGTAGTAAACATCGCCACTGGGGAGACAAAGGCGGCCGGGCGTGGTGCTGGTCACCCACCCCCTCGTGTGCCGTGCCGGCCTTCATAGGTGCTCGCTAACAGCACTTGCCCCAAAAGTCTGGTAATGCTATACGGGGGATCTTTGTCTTGTGTGTGGTGCGGGTGTTAATGTGACGGGGTGTTCGGTGGCCCTACACCATCACTGTGAAGGAGTGTTCCATTTTCTTACGTTGTTTTCAATAAACGTGCCGTGTTCATTATCTCAACGCCTCCTCACTCTCTCACCCCAGACAGACACGTGATCACCAACACCCTGATCTGACCCACACCCAGACCAACACCCTGACACACACCCTGACACACACCCTGACCCACAGCCTGACACACACCCTGACCTACACCCTGACCCCCACCCTGACCCACACCCTGACACACACCCTGACCCACACCCTGACCCACACCCTGACACACACCCTGACACACACCCTGACACACACCCTGACCCACACCCTGCCCCACACCCTGACACACACCCTGACACACACCCTGCCCCACACCCTGACACACACCCTGACCCACACCCTGACACACACCCTGACACACACCCTGACACACACCCTGACCCCCACCCTGCCCCACACCCTGACACACACCCTGACACACACCCTGACACACACCCTGCCCCACACCCTGACACACACCCTGACCCACACCCTGACACACACCCTGACACACACCCTGATACACACCCTGACCCCCACCCTGCCCCACACCCTGACACACACCCTGACACACACCCTGACCCACACCCTGCCCCACATCCTGACACACACCTTGACCCCCACCCTGACCCACACCCTGACACACACCCTGACCCACACCCTGACACACACCCTGACCCAGACCCTGACACACACCCTCACACACCCTCACACACACCCTGACCCACACCCTGACCCACACCCTGACCCCCACCCTGACCCACACCCTGACCCCCACCCTGACCCACACCCTGCCCCACACCCTGACCCACACCCTGACCCACTCCCTGACACACACCCTGCACCACACTCTGACCCACACCCTGACCTGACCCACTCCCTGACACACACCCTGTACCACACTCTGACCCACACCCTGACCCACACTCTGACCCACACCCTGACACACACCCTGACCCACTCCCTGACACACACCCTGCACCACACTCTGACCCACACCCTGACCTGACCCACTCCCTGACACACACCCTGACCCCCACCCTGACCCACACTTTGACATCACCCTGAACCACACCCTGACACACACCCTGACCCACACTCTGACACACACCCTGATCTACACCCTGACACACACCCTGACACACACCCTGATCTACACCCTGACACACACCCTGACACACACCCTGACACACACCCTGACCCACACCCTGACACACACCCTGACCCACACCCTGACACACACCCTGACCCACACCCTGACACACACCCTGACCCACACCCTGATCTACACCCTGACACACACCCTGACCCACACCCTGACACACCCTGACCCACACCCTGACACACACCCTGACCCCCACCCTGACCCACACCCTGACACACACCCTGACACACACCCTGACCCACACCCTGACCCACACCCTGACACACACCCTGACCTGACCCCCACCCTGCCCCACACCCTGACCCCCACCCTGACCCACACCCTGACACACACCCTGACACACACCCTGACACACACCCTGACCCACACCCTGACCCACACCCTGACCCACACCCTGACCCACACTCTGACACACACCCTGACACACACCCTGACCCACACCCTGACACACACCCTGACACACACCCTGACCCAAACCCTGACACACACCCTGACACACACCCTGACCCACACCCTGACCCACTCCCTGACCCACACCCTGACACACACCCTGACACACACCCTGACCGACACCCTGACACACACCCTGACCCCCACCCTGACCCACACTTTGACATCACCCTGACCCACACCCTGACACACACCCTGACCCACACTCTGACACACACCCTGATCTACACCCTGACACACACCCTGACACACACCCTGATCTACACCCTGACCGACACCCTGACACACACCCTGACTCCCACCCTGACCCACACTTTGACATCACCCTGACCCACACCCTGACACACACCCTGACCCACACTCTGACACACACCCTGATCTACACCCTGACACACACCCTGACACACACCCTGATCTACACCCTGACACACACCCTGACACACACCCTGACACACACCCTGACCACACCCTGACACACACCCTGACCCACACCCTGACACACACCCTGACCCACACCCTGACACACACCCTGACCCACACCCTGATCTACACCCTGACACACACCCTGACCCACACCCTGACACACACCCTGACCCACACCCTGACACACACCCTGACCCCCACCCTGACCCACACCCTGACACACACCCTGACACACACCCTGACCCACACCCTGACCCACACCCTGACCCACACCCTGACACATACCCTGACACACACCCTGACACACACCCTGACCCACACCCTGACCCACACCCTGACCTGACCCCCACCCTGCCCCACACCCTGACCCCCACCCTGACCCACACCCTGACACACACCCTGACACACACCCTGACCCACACCCTGACCCACACCCTGACCCACACCCTGACCCACACTCTGACACACACCCTGACACACACCCTGACCACACCCTGACACACACCCTGATACACACCCTGACCCAAACCCTGACACACACCCTGACACACACCCTGACCCACACCCTGACCCACACCCTGACCCACTCCCTGACCCACACCCTGACACACACCCTGACACACACCCTGACCGACACCCTGACACACACCCTGACCCCCACTCTGACCCACACCCTGATCTACACCTGACACACACCCTGACACACACCCTGATCTACACCCTGACACACACCCTGACACACACCCTGACACACACCCTGACCCACACCCTGACACACACCCTGACCCACACCCTGACACACACCCTGACCCACACCCTGATCTACACCCTGACACACACCCTGACCCACACCTTGACACACACCCTGACCCCCACCCTGACCCACACCCTGACCCACACCCTGACACACACCCTGACACACACCCTAACCCACACCCTGACCTGACCCCCACCCTGCCCCACACCCTGCCCCACTCCCTGACACACACCCTGCCCCACACCCTGCCCCACACCCTGACACACACCCTGACCCACACCCTGACACACACCCTGACCCACACCCTGACACACACCCTGACCCACACCCTGACCCACACCCTGACCCACACCCTGACACACACCCTGACCCCCACCCTGACCCACACCCTGACTCACACCCTGACTCACACCCTGACTCACACCCTGACCCACACCCTGACACACACCCTGACACACACCCTGACCCACACCCTGACACACACCCTGACACACACCCTGACCCAAACCCTGACACACACCCTGACCCCCACCCTGACACACACCCTGACCCACACCCTGACAAACACCCTGACACATTCCGTGACACACACCCTGACACACACCCTGACACACACCCTGACCCACACCCTGACCCACACCCTGCCCCACACCCTGACACACACCCTGACCCACACTCTGACCCACACTCTGCCCCACACCCTGACCCACACCCTGACCCACATCCTGACCTGACCCACACCCTGACACACACCCTGACACACACCCTGACCCACACCCTGACACACACCCTGACCCACCCTCTGACATCACCCTGACCCACACCCTGACCCACACCCTGACCCCCACCCTGACCCCCACCCTGACCCCCACCCTGACACACACCCTGACACACACCCTGACCCACACTTTGACACACACCCTGACCCACACTCTGACACACACCCTGACCCACACTCTGACACACACCCTGACCTACACCCTGACACACACCCTGACACACACCCTGACACACACCCTGACACACACCCTGACCCACACCCTGACACACACCCTGACACACACCCTGACCAACACCCTGACCCACACCCTGACACACACCCTGACCCCCACCCTGACCCACACCCTGACACACACCCTGACACACACCCTGACCCACACCCTGACCCACCCCCTGACACATACCCTGACACACACCCTGACACACACCCTGACACACACCCTGACACACACTGACACACACCCTGACACACACCCTGACACACACCCTGACACACACCCTGACCCACACCCTGACACACACCCTGACCTGACCCCCACCCTGCCCCACCCCTGACCCCCACCCTGACCCACACCCTGACACACACCCTGACACACACCCTGACCCACACCCTGACCCACACCCTGACACACACCCTGACCCGCACCCTGACACACACCCTGACACACACCCTGACCCACACCCTGACACACACCCTGACACACACCCTGACCCAAACTCTGACACACACCCTGACACACTCCCTGACCCACACCCTGACCCACACCCTGACCCACTCCCTGACCCACACCCTGACACACACCCTGACACACACCCTGACCCACACCCTGACACACACCCTGACCCCCACTCTGACACACACCCTGATCTACACCCTGACACACACCCTGACACACACCCTGACCCACACCCTGACCCACTCCCTGACCCACACCCTGACCCACACCCTGACACGCACCCTGACCCCCACCCTGACCCACACCCTGACTCACACCCTGACTCACACCCTGACTCACACCCTGACACACACCCTGACTCACACCCTGACACACACCCTGACCCACACCCTGACACACACCCTGACACACACCCTGACCCACACCCTGACACACACCCTGACACACACCCTGACCCAAACCCTGACACACACCCTGACACACACCCTGACCCCCACCCTGACACACACCCTGACCCACACCCTGACACACACCCTGACACATTCCGTGACACACACCCTGACACACACCCTGACACACACCCTGACCCACACCCTGACCCACACCCTGCCCCACACCCTGACACACACCCTGACCCACACTCTGACCCACACTCTGCCCCACACCCTGACCCACACCCTGACCCACATCCTGACCTGACCCACACCCTGACACACACCCTGACACACACCCTGACCCACACCCTGACACACACCCTGACCCACCCTCTGACATCACCCTGACCCACACCCTGACACACACCCTGACCCAGACTTTGACACACACCCTGACCCACACTCTGACACACACCCTGACCCACACTCTGACACACACCCTGACCTACACCCTGACCCCCACCCTGACTCACACCCTAATCTACACCCTGACACACACCCTGACACACACCCTGACACACACCCTGACCCACACCCTGACACACACCCTGACCCACACCCTGACACACACCCTGACACACACCCTGACCAACACCCTGACCCACACCCTGACACACACCCTGACCCCCACCCTGACCCACACCCTGACACACACCCTGACACACACCCTGACCCACACCCTGACCCACACCCTGACACATACCCTGACACACACCCCTGACACACACCCTGACACACACCCTGACACACACTGACACACACCCTGACACACACCCTGACCCACACCCTGCCCCACACCCTGCCCCACACCCTGACACACTCCCTGACACACACCCTGACACACACCCTGCCCACACCCTGACACACACCCTGACACACACCCTGACCCACACCCTGACTCACACCCTGCACCACACTCTGACCCACACCCTGACACACACCCTGACCTACACCCTGACACACACCCTGACACACACCCTGACCCACACCCTGACACACACCCTGACCCCCACCCTGACACACCCCTGACCCACACCCCTGACCCACACCCTGACACACACCCTGACACACACCCTGACACACACCCTGACACACACCATGACCACACCCTGACACACACTGACCACACCCTGACACACACCCTGACCCACACCCTGACACACACCCTGACCCACACCCTGACCCACACCCTGACCCACACCCTGACACACACCCTGACCCACACCCTGACCCACACCCTGACACACACCCTGACACACACCCTGACCCACACCCTGACCACACCCTACCACACCCTGACACACACCCTGACCCACACCCTGACACACACCCTGACCTGACCCCCCACCCTGCCCCACCCCTGACCCCCACCCTGACCCACACCCTGACACCACACCCTGACACACACCCCCACACCCTGACCCACACCCTGACCCACACCCTGACCACACCCTGACACACACCCT
>WFAB01003491.1:0-15672 GCA_018977245.1 Lethenteron camtschaticum
AAGAGAGCGAGCGAGCGTCGTACTCCTCCTCGGGGCACTCTGCGGCAACACGCGGCACGCTCGCCAGCTCGCTCGCTCGCTCGCCCGCCCGCCCGCCCGCTCGCCCGCCCGCCCGCCGCCCGCCCGCCCGCCCGCTCGCCCGCCCGCCCGCCCGCTCGCTCGCCCGCCCGCTCGCTCACCCACTCGCCCACCCACTCGCCCGTTCGCTCACCCGCTCGTCCACCCGCTCGCTCACCCACTCGCCTGCTCGCTCGCCCTCTCGCCCACTCGCTCGCCCACGCTCACCCTCACTCACCCTCGGTGTATATCACACGCTCTGTGCACACATGGCATATATCACACACGCCCTGTGCACACACGCTCACACACGGTGTGGACATCACACACACACACTCTATGTACACACACACACTGTGTACACACACTCACACTCACCACACAGGGTTTGTACATCACACACACTCACACACACTCACACACACTCACACACCACACAGGGTGTGTACATCACACACACACTCACACACCACACATTCACACACACTCACACACACTCACACACACTCACACACACACACTCACAAACCACACACGGTGTATATCACACACACACACTCACACACACTCACACACACACTCACACACCACACAGAGTATGTACTTCACACACACTCATTCACACCACACACGGTGTATATCACACTCACACACCACACAGGGTGTGTACATTACACACACACACGGTGTATACATCACACACACTCACACACGCACAGACCCCCACGTACCGGCGGGGTCCTCTGGCTGCCGAACTCGCTCCCACTCGCTCTGCCGCTGTTTCCTCTTCTCCTCGAGCGCCGCCTCGCTCACGAAGCGCGACTTCATCAGCAGCTCCTCCGCCATGCCTGCCAGGGGACAGGCGAGGAGATGTTCACTACCTCGCCTGGTCTACAGTCTGTGTGTGTCTCTCTCATCATCATCATCACGGTGGCTAGGAGATGTTGACTACCTCGCCTGGTACGCAGGAGGTCGTGGGTTCGATCCCAGACCCTAACAAGATGGTGGCTAGGAGATGTTGACTACCTCGCCTGGTCTACAGTCTGTGTGTCTCTCTCATCATCATCATCACGGTGGCTAGGAGATGTTGACTACCTCGCCTGGTCTACAGTCTGTGTGTGTCTCTCTCATCATCATCACGGTGGCTAGGAGATGTTGACTACCTCGCCTGGTCTACAGTCTGTGTGTCTCTCTCATCATCATCATCATCACGGTGGCTAGGAGATGTTGACTACCTCGCCTGGTCTACAGTCTGTGTGTGTCTCTCTCATCATCATCACGGTGGCTAGGAGATGTTGACTACCTCGCCTGGTCTACAGTCTGTGTGTGTCTCTCTCATCATCAACATCATCATCACGGTGACTAGGAGATGTTGACTACCTCGCCAGGTACGCGGGAAGTCGTGGGTTCGATCCCGACCCTAACAAGATGGTGGCTAGGAGATGTTAACTACCTCGCCTGGTACGCAGGAGGTCGTGGGTTCGATCCAGACCCTAACAAGACGGTGGCTAGGAGATGTTAACTCCCTCGCCTGGTACGCAGGAGGTCGTGGGTTCGATCCCGACCCTTGACACCTGCCAGGGGGTGGCTATGAGATGTTAACTACCTCGCCTGGTACGCAATAAAACGTGGGTTGGATCCTGATCCCTGACACCTGCCAGGGGGCAGGCAAGGATATGTTAACTACCTCGCCTGGTCTACAGTCTGTGTGTCTCTCTCTCATCATCATCATCATCACGGTGGCTAGGAGATGTTCACTACCTCGCCTGGTCTACAGTCTGTGTCTCTCTCTCATCATCATCATCATCACGGTGGCTATGAGATGTTGACTACCTCGCCTGGTCTACAGTCTGTGTGTCTCTCTCATCATCATCATCATCACGGTGGCTAGGAGATGTTGACTACCTCGCCTGGTACGCAGGAGAACGTGGGTTGGATCCTGATCCCTGACACCTGCCAGGGGGCAGGCGAGGAGATGTTGTCTACCTCGCCTGGTCTACAGTCTGTGATCATCATCACGGTGGCTATGAGATGTTAACTCCCTCGCCTGGCACGCAGGAGGTCGTGGGTTAGACCCCGACCCCTGACACCTGCCAGGGGGTGGCTATGAGATGTTAACTACCTCGTCTGGCACGCAGGAGGTCGTGGGTTCGATCCCGACCCAGTACACACTACACACACAGTGAACACTACACACACAGTACACACTACACAAAGTACAAACAGCACACACAACACACACAGCACACACAACACACACAGCACACACAGTACACACAACACACACAGCACACACAGCACACACAGCACACAGTACACACACAGTACACACACAGTACACAGTACACACAACACACACAGTACACAGTACACACAACACACACAGTACACACAACGTACACTACACACAACACACACAGTACACAACACACATAGTACACACAACACACACAGTACACACAACACACACAGTACACACTACACAAAGTACACACTACACAAAGTACACACAACACACACAACAGACACAGCACACACAACACACACAGCACACACTACACACACACAGTGAACACAACACACACAGTGAACACTACACACACAACACGCACAGTACACACACAACACGCACAGTACACACACAACACACAGTACACACACAACACACAGTACACACACAACACACACAGTACACACAGTGCAATCAACACACACAGTACACACACTACACACACAGCACACACTACACACACTACACACACAGTACACACTACACACACAGTACACACAATACACACAGTACACACACTACACACAACACAGTACACACACACAGTACATACTACACACACAGCACACACTACACACACAGTACACACCGTACACACAACACACACAGTACACACCGTACACACAACACACACAGTACACACAACACACACAGTACACACACACTACACACACTACACACAACACAGTACACACACAGTACACACAACACAGTACACACACAGTACACACAACACACAACACACACTACACACAACACAGTACACACTACACACACAGTACACTCAACACACTACACACACGGTACACACTACACACACACTACACACACAGTACACACTACACACACAGTACACACTACACACACAGTACACACTACACACACAGTACACACAACACACACAGTACACACTACACACACAGTACACACTACACACACAGTACACACACACACACAGTACACACTACACACACAGTACACACACAGTACACACTACACACACAGTACACACTACACACACAGTACACACACACACACAGTACACACTACACACACAGTACACACACAGTACACACACACTATACACACAGTACACACTACACACACAGTACACACTACACACACAGTACACACAACACACACAGTACACACACAGTACACACACACTACACACACAGTACACACACAGTACACACAAGACACACACTACACACAAACTACACACAACACAGTACACACAACACACTACACACAACACACACACACTACACACAACACACACAGTACACACAACACACACAGTACACACTACACACACAGTACACACTACACACACAGTACACACAGTACACACACACTACACACACAACACACTACACACACCACACACAGTACACACACACTACACACAACACACACAGTACACACAACACATACAGTACACACAACACACAGTACACACAACACACACAGTACACACACACTACACACAACACACACAGTACACACACACAACACACACAGTACACACACAACACACACAGTACACACAACACACTACACACTACACACAACACAGTACACACAAACAACACACACACTACACACAACACAGTACACACACACAGTACACACAACACACACACAGTACACGCAAAAACACGATCGCAGTGGCACACGGCAAAGGCAAACACATCATTCTAAGTCTACATGTACCCAAAGAAACGATGGTTTTTATCTTACCACGTAAAGTCCCACTGAGGCATTAACTTAGACCCCATCAACAAATGATAACATTAGCCATGAACACAAGCGGCGTAATACGTCCGCGTGAAAATGTCTATAAATATGTTTATATATATGATAACATCAATTAATGTTTGAATTATAAACAGTGGATAGTAGAGAGAGCGAGAGATAGGCGAAAACGATAGGCCTCGCGAGACCCCCATCGGGCCCCCCGACCTTGCCTAGAAGCCCTGCCCGCTTCCCCTCACCAAGACCCGGCGGGAACTTCTATCCGAGGCGGCCTCTTCTTCCTACCCCCGCCGGTTCGCCCGCTCCCTCCTGCGGAGCGACAACTCCCGACCGCGAACGATGAGGCAGAGAAGAAGGAGGCAATGGCGAAGGTTGAAGAGGTGGAAGAGGTGGAGGAGGTGGAGGAGAAGGTGGAGGAGGGTGAGCTGCTCCACCGCTAGCGTGCGGTGGTGAACTCGTTGCGGCCTTCGCTAACAGCGGCGGACATGTTGCAAACGGGTAAGTTCGATTCCGATTCCTCTCTGACGGTGTCGACGATTCTGGCTGGATTCGATTCCGATAGATAACATCGATTCCGATAGATAATATTGATTTCGATAGATAACATCGATTCCGATAGATAATATTGATTCCGATAGATAACATCGATTCCGATAGATAACATCGATTCCGATCGATAACATTGATTCTGATAGATAACATCGATTCTGATAGATAACATCGATTCCGATAGATAACATTGATTCCGATAGATAATATTGATTCCGATAACATTGATTCCGATAGATAACATCGATTCCGATAGAAAACATCGATTCCGATAACATCGATTCCGATAGATAACATTGATTCCGATAGAAAACATCGATTCCGATAGATAATATTGATTCCGATAGATAACATCGATTCCGATAGAAAACATTGATTCTGATAGATAACATCGATTCCGATAGATAATATTGATTCCGATAGATAACATTGATTCCGATAGAAAACATCGATTCCGATAGAAAACATCGATTCCGATAGATAACATCGATTCCGATAGAAAACATCGATTCCGATAGATAACATTGATTCCGATAGATAATATTGATTCCAAAGATAACATTGATTCCGATAGAAAACATCGATTCCGATAGATAATATTGATTCCGATAGATAATATTGATTCCAAAGATAACATTGATTCCGATAGATAACATCGATTCCGATAGATAACATTGATTCCGATAGAAAACATCGATTCCGATAGATAACATTGATTCCGATAGAAAACATTGATTCCGATAACATCGATTGCGATAGATAACATCGATTCCGATAGAAAACATCGATTCCGATAGATAACATCGATTCCGATAGATAACATTGATTCCGATAACATTGATTCTGATAGATAACATTGATTCCGATAGATAACATTGATTCCGATAGATAACATCGATTCCGATAGAAAACATCGATTCTGATAGATAATATTGATTCCGATAGATAACATTGATTCCGATAGATAATATTGATTCCGATAGATAATATTGATTCCGATAGATAACATCGATTCCGATAGAAAACATTGATTCTGATAACATTTTTTTAGGATGGTATGTTTATAATATGATTTTATGTAGATATCCACATTTATTTCAGATTTTTCTTCCGCAGTTTTGATTGAAAATGCAATATTTGACAAAAATTGATGCCAGATTTGGAATCGGCACCCCAGAATTACCTTAAATCCGTTTGAATAGCTGATGCCAGAAAAAAGTGTGTTGGCCAATTTCGATTTAAAGATTTCGTGACTGCAGGGATTCATCTTCTTGGTTCTTTCGGTAAAATCATCACGTAGAATGGAAATAATAAAATAATAAAAATAAAACATAATAAAATAATTCTCACTGAGAATTATTAATTTATTAAATAATTTATTAAGATGTGTTGAATTATTTTATGAAGTTTTATTTTTATTATTTTATTATTTCCATTCTACGTGACTTTACCGAAAGAACCAAGAAGATGAATCCCTGCAGTCACGAAAGCTTTAAATCGAAATGGTCAACACATCTTAATAAATTGAGTGTGTGAGTGAGTGTGTGAGTGAGTGTGTGAGTGAGTGAGTGTGTGGGTGAGTGTGTGAGTGAGTGTGAGAGTGAGTGTGTGAGTGAGTGTGTGAGTGTGTGGGTGAGTGTGTGAGTGAGTGTGTGAGTGAGTGTGTGAGTGAGTGAGTGTGTGAGTGTGTGTGTGAGTGTGTGAGTGAGTGAGTGTGTGAGTGAGTGAGTGGGTGGCTAGTTGAGTGAGTGAGTGTGTGAGTGTGTGTGAGTGAGTGTGTGAGTGAGTGAGTGTGTGAGTGTGTGAGTGTGTGTGAGTGAGTGAGTGAATGAGTGAGTGTGTGAGTGTGTGAGTGTGAGTGAGTGTGTGAGTGAGTGAGTGTGTGAGTGAGTGTGTATGAGTGTGTGTATGAGTGTGTAAGTGAGTGTATGATTGTATGAGTGAGTGACTGAGTGAGTGTATGAGTGAGTGAGTGACTGAGTGAGTGAGTGTATGAGTGAGTGTGTGTATGAGTGAGTGAATGAGTGTGTGAGTGTGTGTGTAAGTGAGTGTATGTGTATGTGAGTGAGTGTGTGAGTGTGTGACTGAGTGAGTGACTGAGTGAGTGACTGAGTGAGTGACTAAGTGACTGTGTAAGTGTGTGTGTCTGTGAGTGAGTGACTCAGTGAGAGACTCAGTGAGTGAGTGTGTGAGTGTGTGACTGAGTGAGTGACTGAGTGAGTGACTCAGTGAGTGACTAAGTGACTGAGTCAGTGTGTGTGTCTGTGAGTGAGTGACTCAGTGAGTGACTCAGTGAGTGACTCAGTGAGTGACTGAGTGAGTGACTGAGTGACTCAGTGAGTGACTAAGTGACTGAGTAAGTGTGTGTGTCTGTGAGTGAGTGACTCAGTGAGTGACTCAGTGAGTGAGTGAATGAGTGAGTGAATGAGTGTGTGTGAGTGTGTGAGTGAGTGACTGAGTGAGTGACTGAGTGAGTGTGTGTCTGTGAGTGAGTGACTCAGTGAGTGACTCAGTGAGTGACTCAGTGAGTGAGTGAATGAGTGTGTGAGTGTGTGACTCAGTGAGTGACTAAGTGACTGAGTCAGTGTGTGTGTCTGTGAGTGAGTGACTCAGTGAGTGACTCAGTGAGTGAGTGACTCAGTGAGTGAGTGACTCAGTGAGTGACTCAGTGAGTGACTCAGTGAGTGAGTGAATGAGTGAGTGAATGAGTGAGTGAATGAGTGAGTGAATGTGTGTCTCCCCGTGTGTCCGCTAGGGGTCGTTTCACTCCACATCGGTCGCCATGTTAAGGTTCGTGATGTCTCCCGTGTCTCTGTCTCTCCGTGTCTCTCCCTCCCCCCGTGTCTGTCTCCGTGTGTGTCTCCCCGTGTCTCTCTGCTGTGTCTCTCTGCTGTGTCTCACTCTCCACGTGTCTCTGTCGGGGTCACGGCTCCATGTGGACCCGACCGCCAGGGGCCTCTCTAGGCCTACGGGGGGAGGAGTGGGCGAGACACGGGGACATGGGGAGACACGGGGAGACAGAGACACGGGGAGACAGAGACACAGAGACACGGGGAGACAGAGACACAGAGACACGGGGACATGGGGAGACACGGGGGGCACAGAGACACACAGAGACACGGGGAGACAGAGACACGTGGAGACAGAGACACGGAGACATGGGGAGACACGGGGGGACACAGAGACACACAGAGACACGTGGAGACAGAGACACAGAGACACGGGGACATGGGGAGACACGGGGGGGCACAGAGACACGGGGAGACAGAGACACGTGGAGACAGAGACACGGAGACACGGAGACACGGGGAGACACGGGGGGACACAGAGACACACAGAGACACGTGGAGACAGAGACACAGAGACACGGGGACATGGGGAGACACGGGGGGCACAGAGACACACAGAGACACGGGGAGACAGAGACACGTGGAGACAGAGACACGGGGAGACACGGGGAGAGGGACACGGGGAGAGGGACACGGGGAGACTGACACACACAGACACACAGAGACACTCAGAGACACACAGAGACACACACAGACACACAGAGACACACGGGGACACAGAGACACGGGGAGACACGGGGAGACACAGAGCCATGGGGAGACACAGAGACAAGGGGACACGGGGAGACAGAGACACGAGGAGAGGGACACGGGAGACACGGGGAGACACAGAGACAGGGAGACAGAGACACGGGGAGACAGAGACACGAGGAGAGGGACACGGGAGACACGGGGAGACACAGAGACAGGGAGACAGAGACACAGAGACACGGGGAGACAGAGACACGAGGAGAGGGACACGGGGAGACAGACACAGAGACAGGGAGACAGAGACACAGAGACACGGGGACACGGGAGACAGACACAGAGACAGGGAGACAGAGACAGAGACACGGGGACACAGACACAGAGACACGGGGAGACAGAGACACGGGGAGACAGAGACACGGGGACACGGGGAGACAGAGACAGAGAGACACGGGGAGACAGAGACACGGGGAGACAGAGACACGGGGACACGGGGAGACAGACACACAGCACTTGCCCCAAAACCGTGTGTAGGCTACACGGGGGACCTTTGCCTGTGTGTATCTGTGTGTTCCAGCTGCTTTAGCTAACAGCACTTGCCCCAACAGCCTGTTGCAGGCTACACGGGGGACCTTTGCCTGTGTGTATCTGTGTGCTCTAGGTCCTAACAGCACTTGCCCCGACAGTCTGTTGAGGCTACACGGGGGACCTTTGCCTGTGTGTGTCTGTGTGTTCCAGCTGTTGAGCTAACAGCACTTGCCCCGACAGTCTGTTAGAGGCTACACGGGGGACCTTTGCCTGTGTGTGTCTGTGTGTTCCAGCTGCTTTAGCTAACAGCACTTGCCCCAACAGTCTGTTATAGCTACACGGGGGACCTTTGCCTGTGTGTGTCTGTGTGTTCCAGCTGCTTTAGCTAACAGCACTTGCCCCAAAACCGTGTGTAGGCTACACGGGGGACCTTTGCCTGTGTGTATCTGTGTGTTCCAGCTGCTTTAGCTAACAGCACTTGCCCCAACAGTCTGTTATAGCTACACGGGGGACCTTTGTCTTTATGTTTCTGGGATCCCCGATGCTTTACAGCACTTAAGTATTTTTTCAGTTTTTAGTGGTTTTGGGGTATTTTCGTCTGATTTTAGTGTTTTTTGGGGTATTTTCGTCTGATTTGAGTGTTTTTGGGGATTTTTGCGTCTGATTTGAGTGTTTATTTTGGGTTTTTTCGTCTAATTTGAGTGTTTTTTGGGATTTTTCGTCTGATTTGAGTGTTTTTTGGGGTATTTTCGTCTAATTTGAGTGTTTTTTGGGATTTTTTTCGTCTGATTTGAGTGTTTATTTTGGGTTTTTTCGTCTAATTTGAGTGTTTTTTGGAATTTTTCGTCTGATTTGAGTGTTTTTTGGGGTATTTTCGTCTAATTTGAGTGTTTTTTGGGATTTTTTTCGTCTGATTTGAGTGTTTATTTTGGGTTTTTTCGTCTAATTTGAGTGTTTTTGGGGATTTTTTTCGTCTGATTTGAGTGTTTTTGGGGTATTTTCGTCTGATTTGAGTGTTTTTTGTCATTTTTTTGACTGATTTGAGTGTTTTTTGGCATTTTTTCCGTCTGATTTGAGTGTTTTTTGGGGTATTTTTCGTCTGATTTGAGTGTTTTTTGGGATATTTTCGTCTGATTTGAGTGTTTTTCGGGGTATTTTCGTCTGATCTGAGTGTTTTTGGGGTATTTTCGTCTGATTTGAGTGTTTTTTCGGGGTTTTTTCGTCTGATCTGAGTGTTTTTTGGGGTATTTTCGTCTGATTTGAGTGTTTTTCGGGGTTTTTTCGTCTGATCTGAGTGTTTTTTGGGGTATTTTCGTCTGATTTTAGTGTTTTTTGGGGTTTTTGTGTTTTTTTTTGTGATTTTTTTTTAGTCTGATTTGAGTGTTTTCCGGGATTTTTTCGGTTTTCAGCGCTTCGCAGGCTACGCGGGTGACCTCTGCCCTGACCTTTGCCCTGACCTTTGCCTCTCGCCCGCGACAGGATGGCGCTGAGCTTCTGCCCGTTCTGCGGCAGCCAGGTGCAAGAGGCCTTCAGCTTCTGCCCTTCATGCGGCCAGGGCCTGGCGGCCGTGACCAACGCGTGCCGACAGGCCGGCACGAGCGGCCCTCCCGGGACGGGCCGCTCCTCCGACGGACACGAGCACGGACAGGGCCTTGGACACGGACAGGGACACGGCCACGGACAGGGACAAGGACAGGGACACGGTCAGGGCCTCGACCGCAAACGGCGTCAGCCGCCGCTTGCCGATGATGATGGGGAGGAGGAGGAGGACGCTGGGGTGGGCAGCCCAGGTTCGGAGATTGTTTGTGTTGTGTGTGTTGTTGTTGTGTTGTGTGTGTGTTGTTGTGTGTTGTGTGTGTTGTTGTATGTGTGTGTTGTGTGTGTTGTTGTTGTGTGTGTTGTGTGTGTTGTTGTTGTGTGTGTTGTGTGTGTTGTTGTGTGTTGTAGTTGTTTGTTGTGTTGTGTGTGTGTTGTTGTTTGTTGTGTGTGTGTTGTGTGTGTGCGTGTGTTGTTGTTGTGTTGTTGTGTGTGTTGTTGTGTGTGTTGTTGTGTGTTGTGTGTGCGTGCATGTGTGTGTCTTTGTCTTTGTATGTGCGTGTGTGTGCGTGCATGCTTGCGTGTGCATGTGTGTGTGTTGTGCGTGTGCGTGCGTGTGTGTATGTGTGCGTGCGTGTGTGTGTTGTTGTTGTGTGTGCGGAAAAAACAACCCCCTACCTCCTCGTGGTGCCGGACGGGCAACGCTGTGGTGGGCAATGCTGTGGGGGGAGGGCCAATTCCGATTGGCCTTTCCCATCATGGCGTTGGTAACCACCACAGCGGCCAAACGGGGGCTCTGGATGGGTGCGAGGGGCTGGTAACCCCTCCACCTTCAACTAATTGCCACAAAACCACGTGAAAAATTTCTAATTAATAAGCTTGTGCCGGAGGCCCCGGGGGACAGGCGTCTATGACGTCTCCTGGCCAAACCCCATTTGGCGGAGCCAGGAGATTGAATCTTCACCCTCGGGGCTCCTCCAGAAACAACAAAAAGCCACTTCGTGTGGCCACGTGGAACGTTCGAACGCTCACTGCGGAGGAGAGGCTGCCACTCCTCTGTCGGGAGCTGGACCGGTACCGCCTGGATCTCTGTGGCATTCAGGAGGTCCGGTGGACCGGTTCTGGTTACAGCCACCATGAGGGGTGGACAGTCCTCTACTCGGGGCAGGAGACTGCCAAACAACAGGGAGTGGCTCTTCTTCTGAACAAAAGAATGAAGGGGGCATGGGAGCATGGCGGTGAGGTGTGGGAAGCTGTAAGCCCCAGGCCACTTTGGGCTCGCCTTCCCATCAACGGGAGGCGAGGAGTGGTGGTCGTGGTTACTTATGCCCCCACCGAAGACGAACATCCGTGGAGGGATGCAGGCAAGGCCGATTAAGTCGGATGCCTTCTATGACCTCCTGTCACAGGTGCTGGCTAAAGTGGCCCCTAGGGACAGAGTCATCTTGTTGGGTGACTTCAATGCCCGAGTTGGTCATGATGCTGGCACCTGGTCTGGAGTGATTGGAAGGCATGGGCCAGATCAGCTCAATAGCAACGGTAGGAGTCTGCTAGATTTTTGTGCAGCCCATGGGCTTGTAATTACCAACACGCTGTTCCGGCATCGGCGCATCCACACAACATCATGGATGCATGCCGGGTCCAAGCAAGAACATCTGCTGGCCTACATAGTGACGGAACAGCGGATGCGAGCCCATGTCCTTGACACCAGGACCTACCGTGGAGCTGATCTGCCCTCTGACCATCGACTTGTGATCTGTAAGATGCGCCTGCCATTCTTCCACTCCGTTGGTGGGTGTAGGACCCCATTCAAACCTAAGGTGGCCTGGTCTCAGCTAGCTGATGAAAGTTGCAAGCGAGAATTTCATCATCGCTTGCGGCTGGGGTTGGCATCGTCCCCCACTCCTCCTGATGTTGAGGGTAAATGGGCGAGGTTTAGGACTGTGACTCAGGCAGCTGCAATGGCTGCTTTGGGTACGCGGTCCAGACCTCCCCAGAGACCCTGGCTGACAGAGGAGGTGTTCAGGATGGCTGAGAAAAAGCGACAGGCCCACTCTCATCGTCTACAGAATCCCACGTCAGAGAATGAGGAGGTTTACCGCAGCCTTCGCTCGGAGGTTCGGAGAGCCGTGAGGCGCTGCAAGGATGGGTGGTGGTCGCGGGTTGCTGAGGAGATGGAGTCTGCCTCAGTGGCCCGCGATCACAAATCGCTCTTTAACTCCATCAAAAAAGTAACCTGCAGCGCCACACCTATTACCATCATTAGGGGAAAAAACAGTGATCCAATCTTCGAGTGGGTGAGCGAGTGGATGAGTGAGTGAGTGAGTAGCTGAGCGAGTGGTTGAATTAGTATGTGAGTTAGGGGGTGAGTGGGTCAGTGAGTGAATGAGTCAACGAGTGGGTGAGCGAGTGGGTGAGCGAGTGGATGAGTGAGTGAGTGAGTAGCTGAGTGAGTGGTTGAATGAGTGGGTGAGTTAGGGGGTGAGTGGGTCAGTGATTGAATGAGTCAACGAGTGCGTGAGCGAGTGGGTGAGTGAGTGAGTGTGTAGCTGAGCGAGTGGTTGAGTGAGTGGGTGAGTAGCTGAGCGAGTGGTTGAATGAGTGGGTGAGTTAGGGGGTGAGTGGGTCAGTGAGTGAATGAGTCAACGAGTGGGTGAGCGAGTGGGTGAGTGAGTGAGTAGCTGAGTGAGTGGTTGAATGAGTGGGTGAGTTAGGGGGTGAGTGGGTCAATGAGTGAATGAGTAAAGGAGTGGGTGAGCGAGTGGGTGAGCGAGTGGATGAGTGAGTGAGTAGCTGAGTGAGTGGTTGAATGAGTGGGTGAGTTAGGGGGTGAGTGGGTCAGTGATTGAATGAGTCAACGAGTGCGTGAGCGAGTGGGTGAGTGAGTGAGTGTGTAGCTGAGCGATTGGTTGAATGAGTGGGTGAGTGGGTGAGTAGCTGAGCGAGTGGTTGAATGAGTGGGTGAGTTAGGGGGTGAGTGGGTCAGTGAGTGAATGAGTCAACGAGTGGGTGAGCGAGTGGGTGAGTGAGTGGGTGAGTGAGTGGCTGAGCGAGTGGTTGAATGAGTGGGTGAGTTAGGGGGTGAGTGGGTCAGTAAGTGAATGAGTCAACAGGTGGGTGAGTGAGTGGGTGAGTGAGTAGCTGAGTGAGTGAGTAGCTGAGTGAGTGAGTCAGTAGCTGAGTGAGTGGTTGAATGAGTGGGTAAGTTAGGGGTGAGTGGGTCAGTGATTGAATGAGTCAACGAGTGGGTGAGTGAGTGAGTGAGTGGGTGACTGTGTAGCTGAGTGAGTGCTTGAATGAGTGGGTGAGTGGGTCAGTGAGTGAATGAGTCAACGAGTGGGTGAGTGAGTGAGTAGCTGAGTGAGTGGTTGAATGAGTGGGTGAGTTAGGGGGTGAGTGGGTCAGTGATTGAATGAGTCAACGAGTGGGTGAGCGAGTGGGTGAGTAAGTGAGTGGTTGAATGAGTGGTTGAATGAGTGGGTGAGTGGGTCAGTGAGTGAGTAGCTGAGCGAGTGGTTGAATGAGTGGTTGAATGAGTGGGTGAGTTAGGGGGTGAGTGGGTCACTGAGTGAATGAGTCAATGAGTGGGTGAGCGAGTGGGTGAGCGAGTGGGTGAGTGAGTGAATGAGTGAGTAGCTGAGCGAGTGGTTGAATGAGTGGTTGAATGAGTGCTTGAGTTAGGGGGTGAGTGGGTCAGTGAGTGAATGAGTCAACGAGTGGGTGAGCGAGTGGGTGAGCGAGTAGCTGAGCGAGCGAATCGCTGAGTCAGTAGCTGAGTGAGTGAATCGCTGAGTCAGTAGCTGAGTGAGTGATCTCTCCGTTGACTACTCACCTCATCACTCAAAATAATCAACTCTCCCTCCCTCTCCTCCCTCTCTCTCCGGCACAGCCGCATCTCCGGTGAGACGCGCGCCGCGACGGCGCAAACCTCCGGCCGCATCTCCCGCCGCCGCCGCCGCCGGCACCGGCAACGCGGCCTCACCAGGCCAGGCGGCTTCACCGGGCCAGGCCTCACCGGGCCCCGGCGGGGCCGGCGCCGAGCCCGCCGGCACGACCAGGGAGACGCGGCGCAAGTCGGTGGCGTTTGCGCCGATCGGCAGGCAGAAGCCGCCGCTGTCGCCGCTGGCGGCGGTGGTACAGCCGGTGGTGGTACAGCCGGCGGTGGTACAGCCGGTGGTACAGCCGGTGGTACAGCCGGCGGTGGTGCAGCCGGCGGTGGTGGTGACGCGAGATGCTAAGATGGAGTTGACGTCGACTGCCGTGTCTGGTGAGTGTTCGGCGGTGAGTGTTGGGGGCGGTGAGTGTTGGGGCGGTGAGTGTTGGGGCGGTGAGCGTGGGGGGGTGAGTGTGGGGGTGGTGAGCGTGGGGTGGTGAGCGTGGGGGGGGGGGGGTGAGTGTGGGGGTGGTGAGCGTGGGGGGGTGAGGTGGGGGGGGGGGGGGGGGGGGGGGGGGGGGGGGTGAGTGGGGGGGGGGGGTGGGGGGGTGAGCGTGGGGGGGGGGGGGTGAGCGTGGGGGGGGGGGGGGGGGGGGGGGGGGGGGTGAGTGTGGGGGTGGTGAGCGTGGGGGGGTGAGTGTGGGGGGGGGGTGGGGGGGGGGGGGGGGGGGGGGGGGGGGGGGGGGGGGGGGTGGGGGGGGTGAGTGTGGGGGGGTGAGGTGGGGGTGGTGAGTGTGGGGGTGGTGAGTGTGGGGGGGTGAGTGTGGGGGTGGTGAGTGTGGGGGGGTGAGTGTGGGGGGGTGAGGTGGGGGTGGTGAGTGTGGGGGTGGTGAGTGTGGGGGTGGTGAGTGTGGGGGGTGAGGTGGGGTGGTGAGGTGGGGGGTGAGTGTGGGGGTGGTGAGTGTGGGGGTGGTGAGTGTGGGGTGGTGAGTGTGGGGTGGTGAGTGTGGGGGGTGGTGAGTGTGGGGTGGTGAGTGTGGGGGTGGTGAGTGTGGGGTGGTGGAGTGTGGGGGTGGTGAGTGTGGGGGTGGTGAGTGTGGGGGTGGGGGGGTGGTGAGTGTGGGGGTGGTGAGTGTGGGGTGGTGAGTGTGGGTGGTGAGTGTGGGGTGGTGAGTGTGGGGGTGGTGAGTGTGGGGTGGTGAGTGTGGGGGTGGTGAGTGTGGGGGTGGTGAGTGTGGGGGTGGTGAGTGTGGGGTGGTGAGTGTGGGGGGGGGTGGTGAGTGTGGGGTGGTGAGTGTGGGGGTGGTGGGGGGGGGGGGGTGGTGGGGGGTGGGGGGGGAGTGTGGGGGTGGTGAGGTGGGGGGGGGGGGGGGGTGAGTGTGGGGGTGGTGAGTGTGGGGGGGGGGGGGGGGGGGGGGGGGGGGGGGGGGGGGGGGGGGGGGGGGGGGTGGGGGTGGGTGAGTGTGGGGGTGGTGAGGTGTTGGGGGTGGTGAGTGTGGTGGGTGGTGAGTGTGGGGTGGGTGAGTGTGGGGGTGGTGAGTGTG
>WFAB01003492.1:0-2500 GCA_018977245.1 Lethenteron camtschaticum
CCCACCCCCACCCCCAACCCAGCCAACGTGTAACCGATTTGGGTGTCACATTCTGCGAGGTGGAACTCATTACGCTGGAAGCGCTCGCCGCAAATGGAACCACCACGCAACCCTTGGCTGCGGATCTCGTCAAGGGAGACGTGAACCATCGCCTCGCTCAGTAGCAGCAGTAGTAGTAGCAGTAGTAGCAGGAGTAGTAGCAGTAGCAGCGGCAGCAGTAGTAGCAGTAGCAGCAGCAGTAGTAGTAGCAGCAGCAGCAGTAGTAGTAGCAGTAGTAGCAGTAGTAGCAGTAGTAGTAGCAGCAGTAGTAGCAGGAGTAGTAGCAGTAGCAGCGGCAGCAGTAGTAGCAGTAGCAGCAGAAGCAGCAGCAGTAGTAGTAGCAGTAGCAGCAGCAGTAGTAGTAGCAGCAGTAGTAGTAGCAGTAGTAGCAGCAGCAGCAGTAGTAGTAGCAGCAGTAGTAGCAGCAGGAGCAGCAGCAGCAGGAGCAGCAGCAGTAGCAGGAGCAGTAGCAGCAGCAGGAGCAGCAGCAGGAGCAGCAGCAGTAGTAGCAGTAGTAGCAGCAGCGCAGTAGCAGCAGCAGTAGCAGCAGCAGTAGCAGTAGTAGCAGCAGGAGCAGCAGCAGCAGGAGCAGCAGCAGTAGTAGTAGCAGCAGTAGCAGGAGCAGCAGTAGTAGCAGCAGTAGTAGCAGCAGCAGCAGGAGCAGCAGCAGCAGTAGTAGCAGCAGTAGCAGCAGTAGTAGCAGCAGCAGGAGCAGCAGTAGTAGCAGCAGCAATAGTAGCAGCAGTAGCAGCAGCGACTAAGGCTGCTTCTGACTCAGCCATCGAACAAAGACGGTGGTTGTCACCGATTCGTCGCGCTGTCAGATGCTGTATACACTACACTATACACTACTACACTATACACTACACTATACACTACTACACTATACACTACACTATACACTACACTATACACTACTATACACTACACTATACACTACACTATACACTACTATACACTACACTATACAACATACACTACTATACACTAACATACACTACATACACTATACACTACGCTATACACTACACTATAACTACACTATAGACTACTACCGGAGCAGATAGTATTCCCGTCTTTGCTCTACTAACTGTTGGTCACCTAATATACAAACCTATAGCCATATTTTCAACCTGTCCATCAAAGAAGCATCAGTTCCTCTAGAATGGAAACATTCCTATGTTCGTCCACTTCACAAAGGGGGCCCTAAAGATGATCCAAATAACTACCGACCTATCTCAATTTTGTCCCCGTTGATGAAAATTTTTGAAAATTATTGACCTACCAAATTAGCAGTTTCCTGTCCGCCAACAATCTATTACATCTAAAACAATCTGGGTTCCGAAAAAAATACAGCACCACATCTGCTGCATTAGACTCTCTGAATCACATTTACAGTAGCCTTGATAATAAGCAGGACTGCGCCTGTCTTTTTCTTGACTTGTCCAAGCTTTTGATACAGTAGACCACAACATCCTACTTAGTAAAATAAGTTGCCTCGGTTTTTCCGAAAACACAGTAAAATGGTTAAAAAATTACCTCTTTTCTCGCACCCAAACTGTATTCACAGATGGTTGGAGGTCAAACAGTGTTAAGATAACAAAAGGGGTTCCACAGGGTTCCATTCTCGGCCCCTCTTGTTTTCTCTTTATGTAAATGACTTGGGCACTGAACTGGATTATTCCAGGGTAAATCTTTTTGCAGATGACACGGTACTAATTACTGCTGGCCGCTCTCCGGATGACGTGATTGCTAAGCTCCAGAGTGATTTCAACAAACTACAACATCAGCTAGTTGCTCTTAAACTAGTCCTAAATCCTGCCAAAACCAAGGTGCTATGCTTCTCACCAGGACTAAAGCGGGAAGTTATTTTCCCCAATTACATACCTTAAATAATGATCAATAGAGCAAGTCAAGATCTATAAGTATCTTGGGGTCATCCTGGATTCAAAACTGAATTTTGAAGATCACATTGATTATATTGGGAAAAGACAAAAATTAAAATTGGTTTTCTATATCGACACAAGCACTGCTTCCCCCTATGTTCCGTTTGGAATTGATTAAAGCTACCGTACTGCCTCTACTTGATTACTGTGACATTGTGTATAAATCAGCCCCAAGTACTGTACTGAAGAAGCTTGACTCAATGTATCACTCGGCCTTAAGATTTGCATTGAACTGCCCATATAGGACTCACCACTGTGATCTCTACATTGGGTCAAACTTAACATCTCTGAATGTTCGACGGCTTGTGCACCAGATCTTATTTATTCATGATGTACTTGCAAAAAAATCTGCAGATTACCTGCTGGATCTCGTCTCTGTTTCAAAGAACAAATTTGACCTAAGGTCTACACTCATTTACCAGCTTAATATTCCCTATTGCCGTACATATACTGGAGGAAGGGCCTTTGCTATTGATGCCCCCAGGGTCTGGAATGCTGTTGCAAATAAATTGAAA
>WFAB01003492.1:7500-10000 GCA_018977245.1 Lethenteron camtschaticum
ACAGACGCTGTCTCCCCGACAGACCTGGTCTTGACCTGAGGACGGCTGCCTGCGTTGTGGCCGAAACGTCGTGAGAATTGTATTTTATTATGTTTTATTTTTATTATTTTATTACTTCCTTCTACGTGACTTTACCGAAAGAACCAAGAAGATGAATCCCTGCAGTCACGAAAGAAGCTTTAAATAGAAATTTAAAAGCCACTTCTTCATCAATTCTGCCGTGAGCATTCATCGCTCTGTGCTATGTGTGTGTGTACAGGTGGCTGGTACGAGTCGGTGGGTCTCCATACAAGTCCGTGGGTCTCTGCGTGAGTCTATGGGTCTCTGCGTGAGTTTATGGGTCTCTGTGTGAGTCTATGGGTCTCTGTGCGAGTCTATGGGTCTCTGTGTGAGTCTATGGGTCTCTGTGCGAGTCTATGGGTCTCTGCGTGAGTCCATGGGTCTCTGCGTGAGTCTGTGGGTCTCTGTGTGAGTATGTGGGTCTGTGTGAGTCTATGGGTCTATGTGTGAGTCTATTGGTCTCTGTGCGAGTCTATGGGTCTCTGTGTGAGTCTATGGGTCTCTGTGTGAGTCTATGGGTCTCTGCGTGAGTTTATGGGTCTCTGTGTGAGTCTATGGGTCTCTGTGTGAGTCTATGGGTCTCTGTGTGAGTCTATGGGTCTCTGTGCGAGTCTATGGGTCTCTGCGTGAGTCCATGGGTCTCTGCGTGAGTCTGTGGGTCTCTGTGTGAGTATGTGGGTCTGTGTGAGTCTATGGGTCTATGTGTGAGTCTATTGGTCTCTGTGCGAGTCTATGGGTCTCTGTGTGAGTCTATGGGTCTCTGTGTGAGTATGTGGGTCTGTGTGAGTCTATGGGTCTCTGCGTGAGTCTGTGGGTCTCTGTGTGAGTATGTGGGTCTGTGTGATTCTATGGGTCTCTGTGTGAGTCTATTGGTCTCTGTGCGAGTCTATGGGTCTCTGTGTGAGTCTATGGGTCTCTGTGTGAGTATGTGGGTCTGTGTGAGTCTATGGGTCTCTGCGTGAGTCTGTGGGTCTCTGTGTGAGTATGTGGGTCTGTGTGAGTCTATGGGTCTCTGCGTGAGTCTGTGGGTCTCTGTGTGAGTATGTGGGTCTGTGTGAGTCTATGGGTCTCTGTGTGAGTCTATGGGTCTCTGTGTGAGTCTATGGGTCTGTGTGCGAGTCTATGGGTCTCTGTGTGAGTATGTGGGTCTGTGTGAGTCTATGGGTCTCTGCGTGAGTCTATGGGTCTCTGTGTGAGTATGTGGGTCTGTGTGAGTCTATGGGTCTCTGCGTGAGTCTGTGGGTCTCTGTGTGAGTATGTGGGTCTGTGTGAGTCCATGGGTCTCTGCGTGAGTCTGTGGGTCTCTGTGTGAGTTTATTTGTCTCTGTGTGAGTCCATGGTTCTCTGTGTGAGTCCATGAGTATCTATGGGAGTATGTGGTTCTCTATCTAAGTCTCTTGGTCTCTATGTGAGTCTATGGGTCTCTGTGCGTCTCTGGTTCTCTATACAAGTTTGTGAGTCTCTGTGTGGGTCTATTGGTCTCACTCTCTCACCTACCCACCCACTCAACCACCGACCCACCCACCCACTCACCAACTCACTCATCGCTCACCCACTCACCCATTCAGCCACCAATTCACCCATCCACTCGCCCACCTACACACCCAACCACCACCGACCCACCCACTCACCCAACGATCCACACACCCACTCACTTACCCACCCACTGCCCCACGCACACACCCACCCACTCGCCAACCTACACACTCACCCATTCACCCACCACCTACTCACCTACTCACTCACCCACCCACCTATCCACCCACTCACCCACGCACACACCCACCCACTCGCCAACCTACACACTCACCCATTCACCCACCCACCTACTCACCTACTCACTCACCCACCCACCTATCCACCCACTCACCCACGCACACACCCACCTACTCGCCAACCTACACACTCACCCATTCACCCACCCACCTACTCACCTACTCACTCACCACCCACCTATCCACCCACTCACCCACGCACACACCCACCCACTCGCCAACCTACACACTCACCCATTCACCCACCCACCTACTCACCTACTCACTCACCCACCCACCTATCCACCCACTCACCCACGCACACACCCACCCACTCGCCAACCTACACACTCACCCATTCACCCACCCACCTACTCACCTACTCACTCACCCACCCACCTATCCACCCACTCACCCACGCACACACCCACCTACTCGCCAACCTACACACTCACCCATTCACCCACCCACCTACTCACCTACTCACTCACCCACCCACCTATCCACCCACTCACCCACTCACCCACCCACTCACCACTCACCCACCCACTCACCCACTCATCCACTCAACCACCCACTTACCCACCCACTCACCCACTCACCCATTCACCGACTCACCCACTCACCCACTCACCCACCCACTCACCCACCCACTCACCCACGCACACACCCACCTACTCGCCAAC